>SIXB01001228.1:0-44788 GCA_007018985.1 Anopheles bwambae | reverse complement strand
ATCGCTTATCTAGCTATTGTTGCTATCATTCAATTAACTGCGTGACACAGAAAGCTTCCCGCGCGTGTGATCGATTGCCTGCAAGCGACAATTAGTCGGTGGCGTTTGGTACTTTTTTTCTTGGTGGCAAGAAACAATGTCACTTTTGTTGGTGTTTTGATTGATGATCGTGAAATTGCCTGACGGTAGAACAATTGGGTCGTCTTTTGGTGAGTGCATTTGTAGAGGTGTGGATATGGTTGGGCTACATCTGCAGCTTAATTAAGCTTTATGTCGTCCCCGAACGTCGTAAGTATCTTTCGCTAATATTATTAACGATATTTCTATAACAATGCAGTTCTATTCTACTGCAAAATTATAAGACATTAACAACCTTGTATTGTTACTTGAGCCTACCATTTGGAATGACTCTTATTCCAAATAGTTCGTTCATAAAGTTGAAGTCCTGCTAGATTTCTTGCCTCGAAATACTGGACGACAGATATTCCTTATTTTTGGTATTATTATTTCAGCATTGTGCAATACTCTGAGTGCGATTGTTTGCTTAACTAATGATACTTGACGCTTGGTTCAACGCATCATTATCTTAGTTATCCAATAACCTGCACGAAAGTCAAATTCTGAATAATGGCACTCCAATGGCAAACATAACGTTAAAGACAATCTTATCAGATCCGAAACATTCTTAAATGATGTTTCAGAGGATTTTTTATGAATTATATTAACATTTCAATCATGTTTGATTCACCATAACACGAGTATCGGTAAAACATGCAGATGTCAGGTTGGAGGTTTCAAAAGCTTATTGTGAAAATTTTCCCGGGAACACTTATTTCCCTCCATCACCTGTCACGCATGTTCATTGCATTGTACTCTTTAGAGCCTGTTTTTAGTTTGCTCGCTTTTCCGTCCACTTAACATTTCAGCTTCGAACAATATTGTGACCCCTCCACATAAAAGCATGTCTCCAAACAAGCACACACTCTCCAATCGGAAATCTCGGTATGTCAACAACGGTGCGAACGGTCGGTATCACGATAAAGCCTTTCATTGCTTGTTCGTTTGACTTTTTCCCACCAACCACCGGCAGCAAACTCGTTCTGGCACCGTTCTGTGCCGGTACCGCTGTGGCACAGAAGAACCATTCGGTAAGGGGAAATAATTCAACCTGAAAATAGCTCCATCGATGACTCTTCTCCTGTTTCCTCCTTTTGTGGCTCTCGCTGTTGGGTTGGGTCCAACCTCAAGCTCAGCCACCGATTGCCTGGCAATAGCTGGCCGTGCCGATAACCTTGTGCAACCACCCAGAGTGCCAAGACGGAAGACGATCTATTGACGTTGGTGGTCAGTGTTGGGTTCCGTGTTCTCCGTGTCAGAAGATGCAAGGACTGTGCAAAGCAACCGACTCACAGCTCTCTCGAAACTGTTGGCCATTGGGTCTTTGCAGACCGCAGGGAGACGTAGTGCTTTGGCAAACCGGTATGGAAACAGCAAAGGATGCTACTTATTTGCCTTGGTCCACCCCAGGGCAGAAACGGGGACCGCAATCTGTAATCATTCCACCTCTTGCCCAGGAAACCTCAGCCCCAGTAGGTTCCTTTCGGTTCCAGTTTCTTGACCACTGCGCAACGCTTGCACTATAATTGTGTTATGCGACAGATTACACTCTATTGTGCTGTGCGGTTGAGTGCTGGTGGCCAAGAATCGATACTAACCGAATGATTTCTCTTTTCTATTTACAGGTTCGACGCTCATCATCCCCACACCCCCCAGCACTTCCTCCTCGGAGGACAGCATCGAGTATTGCAATTTAATTAGACCACTTGATCGGCGCTGGCATACCTTTGCGACGGACGTGACAAACCGGCACCCAATGTCAATGGCGTTCGTCGTGCATCGCTGTGGTCTCGGGACGGTGCGGTCACATTGAACCTACACGCGTTGAGGTACACGCGGAACCAGCTTGGCGGTTCTTCACGCGGCTGCAACGTAAGCCCATAATGAATTTAATTTCCAACACTCCAACAATTGAAGCTTGAGGTGCCGGGACCATCTTGTACTACTCCCTCACTCGACAGGGTTTATCTTTCCTCTTTTGTGCGTAAAATTTAAAACAAAAAATACATCCTTAAGGGTGCTGCATCGTGGCAAAAAAACAAGGATTTTGTACGCTCTGCACAGATCCGCGGCGACCGAGAGTGGAGAAATAGCTCCCGGGACGTTTCGGAGCTCAATCGACGTAATTAATTAAAAACCTTCGGCACGGCTTTTCTTTGGCCCGCTGTGGTAGAAGGTTTCCGGGCAGGGAAAACCGGACACTACTGTTGACACGTAAAGGCACCGGGTTCGGTCGCTGCCGTGGTGCCGCCTATAGAGCGGTGCCAGCGCCGTAGGATTAAGCAGGCGAAGTAAGCACTTGCGACGGAAAAAGCACTCGCGGCGTGCACAAAATGAAGAACCGGCATGATGGGATTACTCCGTCTCCGTCCAGTTCCAGCTATCCGCGGTGGATGATGATGTTGCAATACACAGTCGTGCGCTCTCGCTCTCGTGTCCGTGTACACTGGGCACACTCACTCGGGGCTCGGTGCTGAGAGCGCTCTACCGAGGCCGAGAAGCTTTAAGACTGTGTGCGGCATGGCCGGCGGGCATGGAAATTGATTTCGGTCCATTCCGATGCTTTCGCCACTCGAGCCCGACAAAAGCATCCGCCGGGCGATAGTGATGATAAAAGGATTAACGTGCCCTTGGCTGGCGTTGGCTTACAGTGCAAGGCACTAGTTTTGTTTTAAAAGGACTGCAGAACCTCCGTCTTGAGAGGTTGATGATAAAAAGTATCCTTCTGGCGGTGGGAAAGGTCTTTTGTGCAACGAGTTTCTTATCTGCATTGTGAGCTCTTTGGTTATTTTATGTCGTGACAATGAGCTGGTATTATTAGACCTTTCCTTTTTTTTTGCATGCACTACGTGGCATCTTGTTTAAACATTAAAATGCGATCAGCAGTGCTTATTTAATTTAGCAAATTGCACAAACATTACATGCTTGCACATAATATCTGGGCTAGTAGCAGTATTAAAATAGCAGATGTAACTCTTTAAACGTTTGTAACGCAAAAAAATGATGCAAATTTTTGTTTCACATCTCGTTTTGAAAATGTTGGTTTGGACTTCCTAGAATTCGTATTATTTTTGTCCTTATCTACGCCATGACTGAGTTTATTCCTTGTGAATGCTCTAGATTACCATGTTTTGCAGTAGTAAATTGTACAATTTAAATCCTTTTTATTGTTTACACCAGAAGGCTGAAATTTCAATTGGAAGTAGCAAAATATTCAACATTCGGGTTGTATCCAGTTGACAGACATCCAGTTGGATTTTATAATTGGAAAGCGGTGGAAAAAAGATGCATTTAAAAACTGTTTTGATTTTTCTTGTTTTCTGCTTAATATGGGTTTTAATACTATTACTACATTCAGAAGCATCGAATCAAACAGTTTTTAAACTTTCTTGACATCATATTTTTACTTGAGCAAAAAAAAAAAAACAATTATTAATGAGCTTATCTGATGGAGCCAGCGTTTGTTATGATTTTTATTTGCTGAAATAATCCAGGCTGAAAATCAGATGCTCTTTTCGCGAGTGGTTTTGTCTGGAATGTTGATTGCAGTCGCCAACTGTCTAACTCCATATAAAAAAAAAACTGGCTGGTATCGTAATACCTTCCATAATCGGAAACGTGGGAAAGAAATATTTGAAAGTATAACAAATGTGCAAAAAATGCTTGAAAACAGCTCTTGAACTTAAATTATTTTACTCTTGCTTGTTAAAATTAAGTGAAGTTGTTTCATGTCATCACCTTTGCCGAAAATCGATACTTTCTTTGCCAAGAAGTTTGTTGCATTCTAAAAAGTTTATGATTGAATTTCCTAGCCAATGCGAAATCAACGTAATGTCAAAATAATGTTGATTTAGCAACTAACCATATGAAGAAGCCAATTATTAATTAGAAAGTGTGCACAACCTGCTATGTATTGAGCACACGATAACATAACCTTTTTGAACCTGCATGAAACGCCCGAATCATTGGACCATAATGCCGCATGGTATTTGTCAGTTCAAAAAAGGTGTGTTGGCCTGCAAACTAGCCTTCACACACTAAACAGATCGCCAACTAGGAAGAACATGAAAGAATTTACGATTCAAAATTCCCCCAGTCATGTGTCAGACCGTACACCCATACACAGTGCTCACCTACTTCACCTATGGAAGCATAATAACCTATAATTATTCACCCGTACACGAACAAACGACCCCCTTGGATGAAAAACCTGGTAGCAGGTCGTGTACCGGTTGTTTAAGCCTTTGCCCATCCCCACAACCCACAACCTTGATTACTCGATAATTATTCTACCGGAACGCTTCGGCCCGGGCTCGTCTTTGCCGGTGTGAAATCAACCTGCTGCTGCATGGACAGAAATATGCCACCCTGTCGCTTGCTCCCTGCTTACGGCTTTCTATTTTACCCTGTCCTCGCACTGTGTAGTACGAGTTTGGTGTGGCGATAAAATTTTATGAAAAACGAAAATCATAATTAATCGGGCATCGTTACCATTTTGTGCTAGCAGTGAGACCCTCTCCCCCTTTGCAAACAGCTGCACCATGTCTGGCGGTTCTCGTTTTTCGTATTCTTATATGTATATCCGTTTCGTATACCCGAGCTTGACAAAGCATAAGGTAAAAACAGAAGCAAGCACACACACACACAGAGCGCCCGACAACCACCAGCACAAAGCACGCGACGCTTCTCGTCTACTAGCAAAAGGGGGAAAGTATTTGCCATTTGGCTCCGTTGCTCAAGCATCTCCCCCCCCCCCGCGCCTTCTCGGTGCAGATTGGAGTACTTTTATTTTATTCACTGAATATTTCCATTCAACCGTTACCGGTTATAATTGTTGTAATCCCGCCTGCTGATAGCGACATTCTTCCGCAGATAGCGCAAAACATTGGCGTGAGCGTGAAACTTGCCTTGCCACCGTTGCCCGCACCGAGCGCCGGAGCGAAAGGGGACACACTTTTCCTGGCGCCAGTATGACACTTCGATGGCGTCATTCGGCACCGAACTGAAGAGCGAGTAAAGGCGACCAAAGCACCAACGAAGACAGAAGGCAACAACAAAAAAAACCGGAAAAAGACGAAACGAGCAAAAACTTTTTACATGCCACCATTTATCGCACACCGTACCCGCACGCACGCAGTTCCCCGGTTGCCGGCTTTTTGGTGTTGCTTTTTCACGGCGTGGAAAATTTTGTTTTCACAGCGAACTTCCAGTTTTCCCAGCAAGATAAGCGTGTGAGAGAAAGAGAGAGATTGTGAGCAAAAAAGGGGGCAAAATAATTAAAAGACGAGCAAACAGTCTATCTGGCCAAGCCATCTTGCCATCAGTTCCGGTGTACCGGTGTGGGCACTCTAGCTCTGCTACCGTCAATGCAGCCAAGGCACACAACACAAAAAAATCGCACTGGAAAACACCTTTTGTTAGGTTACAATTATCTTTCGCCACTCGTTATGAAGACGTGTGAGCATAATGGCACCGTTTCCGTTTTTCGGGCAATGGGTAAGCTTCTTTCTACACGAGCACCACGCTAGATCGTGTTTCCGTGCTTTCCTTTGCACCGCTGTGCTTTGTGTGCTGCTGCTGGTGGTGGTGGTGAACACGTGCTGCGGAGCTTAATGGTAAGTGCCAGCCGTTGCAATAATATCGACTCGGGTGAAAGGATTTTCCTGTTGCCGTTTCTTTGCATGCTGCAATTATGCAAGAGAATGGATGCTTTAATGGGAGCGTGAAGCTGTTCTTGCTCGCCGCTACGGGACGGCGCTTTTGAACGGGGAGCTCTCAAAAGTGGAAAACCGCGGGAAGGTTTTTGATGTTTTTGGGAGTGCTTTGGTGAAGGGCGATGGAGAAATTTGCTGATATGGGAAGCCCGCCATTACGGCACTGCTTTTACAGTTAATAGTTGCATTTGCATTCTTTGTTGGAGCGTTAATTGTGCTATAAAATGGTGTGGTTAAATGTAATTTTAATGTAACAAATGTAGTAAAATATAAATGTTTTACTTTGGATCGCTTTAAACTAACGCTTTCCAAAAATAATAAATATTCAAGCATTTAAATGCAACAGTACAAATCCACATGTGAAAACGTAAAGGATCATAACCAACATCAAAACACCAACCAGTAAAAGTGACATCAAATGTTCGCCATTACCCTTCGCCACATACGCCATCAGCTCGCTCGCCTTGGTGGGGAGGAGTGTACATTCCACTCGAACGAGCGCATTAAAATGTACCGACAAACAATGCTCGACAAACGACACAAAGAAGCAACCAAAAACAAAAAAGAAGAAGCTCCGCGTAATTCAATGCACAATACTAAAACTGCCATAACTTAAGCCATGGCATTGAATTGTAAGGATTCTGCTCTCACCGAAAATTCCCACTTCAGGGACGCAAATTTCTAATCGCTTCAGCTAAATCCTTTAATGCGCGCTGGTTTTTGGCGTACTTTCCAGTGCCGTGCACCGTGCCCTCGCCACACCGCGTGCACCGCGCAGGGACCGCATAATTTAGTGCGATCCTTTTATGGTATTGTAAGAAAATTTACAGCTTTATTATGAGCGCCGCCCCGTGTGCGTTACGCTTTACGGTAGATTTGTGGAGAAGTTTTATGGACTCGAGGTATGGAGTCAACCATACCCGCCGGTGCTGCTGGAGCGTTTCGGGCGTTGTGGAACCGGGGTTTGGAACAGGGCTGGAGGCTGGTAGCGGGTCTCTTGCTATCGTTCATTTTCCCCCAAGGACGCGGCTGGTTGTGTTTAAAACAAAGCGACAGCCAATCAGCCAACGAGAACCACGTGTGCAGCATACTTTTGCACACGGTTTCAAAGTCTGCCGGGGGGACCAAGTAAAAGGGGTCGCAGCGATGGGTTCGTTCATTAATCAAATGGATTTTTTTTTTGGCTTTGTTTTATGGTTTGTTATTTTTGCCCTGCTTGCTTCTCGGTGCCACCGCATCGCGTCGTGGATGCACTGGAGGTGAAATGTGGTGTACTCTTTGGTCTGTGTCTGATTGCTTGCATGTTGCTTGCTTCTGTTTGCTCTTGGCAGACACGGTGGATAGTAGTAGTTGCACGAGCGAGAAGCTGTGTTTTTTTTCTGTTACCCTAAATCTTTTCTATATTCTTACATTGAACCAGTGCCAGCAACAGTCGCACTGGTTGATGCAAGCGTTCTTGCGGGTCAACGGTTTTTGGGAGGACCGGTACTGCACTGTCCGATTGGATTAGGTGCTTCTAGTGTCCCGGTGCTGTTGTACTGCACTGACAAGGGATGAGCTTAATAAAATGTGAAGTACGAAAGAGACGAGAGCATATAGTAATGCAGTTCACATGTGTTGTCTTTAGATACACACGAGTTGTGTGTATTTAGCGAGCACAAACTCGTTAGTGAAATGCATCAATGTTTGGTTGGCTATTTCTTTTAGTGTTTTTGGGTTAACAGCTGCATTTGTTTTATTTTTGCCCAAAAAAATAAAACGATTTGATTTATTCCATGAAATTTGATTGACAATATCACATAAAAACAACACTTTGTTTAACTTTTGCATACTTTTGTATACAGTCTTTCCCCGAGATACGCAAATTTTTATTTTTGACAGTTCATATGTCAAATCAGTACAATTATCTCCGTCAATTGTCAAATGAAAAATAATTTCCAATTTTTCCAAAAGCTTTATATTACTAAAAAGACAGAAATAACCTAATTTTATACTCGTTTTGCATTAAATAAGTGATAAATAATAATAATAATAATAAGTAATAAATAGTAATAATTAAGTATTTTTTGGCTTTAAAACGTGATATTCGACTTACGCGAAAATCCGAGGTTCTGCGAATGTCTCCGGAATGCATTATTCGCGTAACTCTGGGACAGACTGTACCATGTACGTGACATAAAGTAAGACGAATTTGCAGTGAACATAATTTAGCCAAAATTTATAGCTTGAATTATACTAATTGCTAGTATTAAAATTAAATGTCCAATCTTCCCTGTGGAAGTGATAAGTGTTCATCAAGGTACATAATTATTCATCAAGCAAGAAGGGCTTCGTTTTTTTTTTTTGTTGTAGAGCATCATATTCTATATCCCTTTTTCCGAGCTCAAATTAAAAGCCTGCCCAAAAACCGTGTTTCCTCACAAAAAGTCCGCTTGTCAACGAGCCAAAAACTTCTTCTACTTGTGTTTTTTTTGCGTTCAGCTACTTCCGGAAAACAGAAGAAAAAAAAAACAAACACATCCTAAATCCCGGTTTCGTTTTCTACACTCTGCCGCAACCGAACCACGGTGCACGTCCGTAGAAACGTCCGAAAAACCAAAAAAAAAGCAAAACTAAAGATGAAAGAAGTAATGAATTTTTAACAAGATCCGACGCACGCTCCAGAGTTTAAAGACGACCGATTTTGTCTTTCTTTCTTTCTTTTTTTGGCACGGGGTAAAACCTCCTCTTTGCAGTGACATTGAAGTTAAAGCAAAATAAATACAATTCGACGGCCGACAAACAGCAGCGGCACTCGACTCGGTGGGCCTAACAACAAAAACAACAGCAACAAAAAAGCGACCGTCAAGCATTCGAAGTAAACCTCCCGGAACGGAACCCTAAAAACGGCCTGAACGGCCAACCAATCGTTTGTTCGAACTCTGTCCCTTTTACGTGCTTGCGCTAGTGTCGCTGGCGCGCTGCAAAGGCGGGAATAAAGGGGACAGCCGTCGTATGACATCAAAAGAAAAATTGTCCTGCTCAGTCTTTTTACCCCATTTCTTATATGCGTTTGTGTGTGTGTGTGCGTGTGTGATGTATATATTCGCCTCACACACACAGTCGTTTTTCACTGTTACTTTTCCCGTTTTTATAATTTTCCCAAAACCCGTGTCAGCGGGCCCAAACTGATGATAGGTCATCGATTTTTGGCCGGCGAAAAGATGGTCCATGGTCCCATGGTGCAGCGTCAACAAAACGTAATACGGATGAAGGTGGACAAAAAAAAAAGAAGTCGCCTGCACGAGAAGGGACCGCCAGTGTTCGTGCGGTGTGTCCCGAAGGATAATGAAAATGATGAGCAATATGAATGAAAGGCTTTTCGGGCAAACGTTTGCTCCGCTCGCCCCGGCCCGGGTTGCGTTCGGCCTCATCACATCAAAGGAAGGAAAAATGGGAAAATTAAAGGACCTTTTGGGTGGCTAAAGATTTTTTTTTCTCATTGTCACCGTTTCGTGTTGAAATAGGAGGAAGATCCGTTTGGTTGATTGCTTTCTATTAAGCTTTTAGCGTGCGGGTGGCCGAATTTTGATTGGTGCATTTAGCGGTTTGGAAGCATATTGGCAAAGCAAAGCAGGGCTTTTTTTTTCTTCATTCGATATTGAATACATCAAACGGGTGGAGCCCTTTCATTTTATGATTATAGTAATAAGATGCTAATTCGCCCCCACTGAAAATGTTTGACAAAAAAGTTGAATGGACAAGTTCAAATAATATTGAGAAGAAAAAAAAAACGGCTTTGATATGGGTTTGCTTCCATCGAAGAATGCGTTTGATCTGATCCCTAGCCTTAAATTTTAAAGTAAGCAACACTTTCAAACCATCGGTTGCTTGCTGAAAGATCCCGAGAAAAAGCTATCAGTGTGCTTTCCATAGCTTAAGCTCTTCTACTCAATATTCAAAAAAAAAAAAAATCATCCCGACGGACGTTTTAGTATTCCCCGCAAATCCTTACAGAGATCAACCACCACAACTAACATATCATCATCAAGCATCCGAACATGGGGTCAATTTCTTGCATCGCAACCCACGTTCACACGCCACAAGCTCCATTTTCTTCCCTCGTGGGGCTTGCAAAAGCACCCTTTTCCACATCGACCACCAGCACGAAACCTCCGGGCGAAATCTTTTCGGCTTCAATTTTCCACATGGTATCATACCGTGCAATGCGACTTCAACTCCCATTGCCACCCGGTGCCGGTGACCATTTCGTGGCCCATAGTTGGGTGGGTTTGAGCGGAGGACGCTGAATATAATTCGGCCACCAATGCATCCAGTGCACCGGCTGTTGGTGGCTCCCGCTTCTCTCTGCACGCTACGGTTGAATGATTCATTTCCATGAAATCGAATTTTCACTTAAAAAGGAAAAGCGATAAGCGAGTGAAGGATCGAATTGGAAGTAGCATTGACACTCTGGTTGGATTTTGCCAGTACGATTCGGACTTGGGTAGTGGGAAAGGGCAATCGAATTGGAGTAAAGGAAAAGCAAATCGAATGGCATGAAGATATAGGTTGATGGTGCCTCGCCAACGACAGCAGCATATCGACATTTCTCGCATGGTTTAGCTCGAAATGGCTGCGCTGGTGCGCTGGAAAGAATGGGGGAGAGAGAGAGAGAGAGAGAACAAAAATCACCAGGTCAGTCGTCAGTGCAAATGGTAGTTGGGTTTGCATTATGTACGCCCCCAAACCTGAAATGGTCCCGACTAGAAAAATCAGACAAGGTCAGCTTATAAGCGGGGTGGTAGATTATGGTGCCGTTTTTTTTTTCGTTTTGGTTCACGATTTGCCAATCGAATAACCATCGTTAGCAAACGATTGCGTGGTTGCGTGGGGAAAGCACACGGGAAACCTTGATAAGAGGTTTAATTTAGATGACGTGACCAATCCACCAATTCTAGCTCACAACACCGCATTGGCGAACGAAGCCGAACGGATTGAAGCGATATTAAAGGTACAACAGGACCGTTGAGCTTTCGTATTTGGCATTTAATTTTGTGTATTTTAACTTCAAATTATCGGTTTTTGTATAAATTTGTAGAAGAAATGTCTTGTGACAATAACAATATTTTGTCCTAAATAGTGAATAATTGTTGCATTTAAAGTCATTTGAAACTGTAACACACTGTGTAGTAAAATATAAAAATGCTGCAAAAGTTCAATATTTGGAACAAATATCAAACATAACGTTCCAAAAATTGTATAAAAAACCTCGCAATGCCAATAATGGTATTTGTTCACGCCAGTTTGTCAGCCGAATCAAATCAACACGCGCGATGCGCCACGCTTTACTTTACCCCTAGTGAAGCTTTTCAGTCAAACACGGAAAAACGGCGCCCTCTGGACGCACGCGGGTTTGTAAAGCGGTAAAAGTCCAACATAAAATGCGAACGGTCCAACATAAAAGAGATGATAAAATGGGGAGGAAACACACACGCACACACTTGCCACAACCACAGCACCATGAAAGCAGGGCAACAGCTGGAACTTGGGTAGGAAAATAAAGCGCAAAAAAGGACGTTCTCGCTCTCTAAATGCGAACCCCGAAATCTGAAGCGCAAAGAGGCCGGGGGCTGGCTTACTGAAATCTATAAAATGGAAGTGGGAAAAAAGGTAAAAAATATAAATCCTTCCGCCCCGCTTTTGTGCCCTTTACTGCCAACGTGTGTGTGTACTGAAGCTTTATCTCGATTGCCATAATATTCGGTGGATAAATAAAGAGAAAAATGTTAAATCATCGAAATTGCAGTTATTGCGGACGATAAAAAAGCGCGCACGCTGTCCCGTTTCGGTGGGACATTTTAGAAGGAGCGAACGAGAGAGCAAGAGAAAATGAAAGGAAACGCTGCATTGAAGTGGCGTTGCACGTGTGGCCTTCTTCGCCGATCCGCTGCCACCGCGCCACCAAAAGACAACGATCATCACCAAGTGCAGCAGCGATGGATGCATTAGACATTAGACAGTGCATGAAGCGAGCGAGAGGGCTATCGTTTGCGCTCTTGCTCCGCTCCGCTTCGGTTCGGACGTGGACGATTTTCTCCACCATAAATTGCAGTTGCACAAAAACAGGATGACTAGAGCGGGGGGTTAGCGGAGTTTTTCCCCCCACCAATTCACGACGCCGCCGAGGTCAGAAAGTGCAACCGACTGCAGTATAAAATGTGTGGCATGTGAATCGTCGCTGTATGTGTGTGTGTGTGTGTGGGGTGCGCTGTGTACGTGTGCATTCGTACGCTTTGCGTGCACCGGCTGGTGTTGTTGGCCCCGAAACTGTACGGACCGAAACTTCAATAAAAAGCCATAATTTTTGCCCCCAAAGCTCGCTTTTCGCTTTCATGTTCGGTGGCGCTTCGGTGGTGCTTTTTATGTGTCAGTGTGTGTGTGTGTGTGTGTCTATAGGTTTGCCAACTGAGTGCATCTTTGGAGCCGTGCTGCAGCATCCCGCGTTATGTGCAGTCAGCTTCTCGCTTCTCTTTCATCTGCCGTTCAGTGGATATTTAATGGTTGGGATTTAGTGGCAATGGGGAGGGAGCGGAAAGGATGCATGCTTCCGTCCTACGTCTACCAGGCTACTAGTACAGTTGCTAGCCGGGCTATCGGTTGGCCAGGAGGATGGAACATAGTGGCTGAACAGAAAAATGTGAACCGATGCTCCGGCTGATGATCGTCTTGATGAGATATGCCAGCGTAATGATAAAAGGGTGTTGAGTGATTGTTGTGCCAAGTGTTGGAGTTAAAGAGAAATGCAATTTGTTATCGGGGTGGTAGGGGAGCATGTTTGCTTTCGTTACAGATTTGAAAGAAGTTTCTTTCATTAATAGATTTTATGAGAAGATATTAGCTGCGAATTTAGAACAGCACAATGTTTAGTTTTCCGTATAAATATGATGAAATATATATTTCAAAATATCGATATTATTACCTAATTTTGTGTATACCGGGTTTTCCAGGGATTTTCATAGTCAAACTTCCTTGACTTTTTCTAATGTGAAGTGAACCTCATATGTTGGAAATTGGACTCTATGGCAACCGTTTTGGACATGCTCCTTGAAAATTCTGATTGGATTTGTCCAACAAGGGTGCTATAGGGCCCAATTCCCATTTACATTAAGTTTATTTCACTTAAGAAGAGGTCAATAAAATGGTTAACAGTTCTGTTCAGAAGGTTTACTTAAAAAGGCATTTTATTGTATTGAGGCGGTAAGCACGGTTTGGCAAAATGTCAGCAATAATTGGTTTTAATGTCACAATCTTTACTACATTATTTATATTTTATACTGATTGTTATGATTACTTTTATCCGTTTTTTGATACCCTGGACTTAATAAATTCTGTAGAATCCGATGCGTCTACCATGAGATCATCTAATCTATTTTTCAGACGACTTCTGTCAATATTTACTAAATTAGCTTTTTTGATGAGCTGGACAAGCTTTATTCAATATTCGAGTTTTTTTTTATTGTGTTTGTTTACATTTAGTTTAACGTAGTTGTCTCGTTTCTTTCTTAAATTGCCTTTTGTGTTGTATTATTTCGTTTTTTTATGTATATTTTTGTATCTTTTATATCTCTGTCTTCTCTGTCTTCTCTGTTGCTATCAAATCCTTTCTTTGCAACATTTTTTGTTATTTGAGTAATTTCATCTATGTTATATAAAATAATACATACTTTTATATAATTTGCAAATGTATCGTTTTTGGACATCCTTAACAGGAATAGAAAAATTATCCTCCTTAACTTCCTTTAATCCAATTTGCTGCTCCTTTTGCACCATCGCTCTCGCATAGTTATGTCTCGTTTGCATTACTCAGAATTAAATTATTATTTTTAAACTTAGCTGCAAGAAGCCACCCGTGCGCCAAAGGAAGACGCTCTGCCCGTTTTGCATTAATGAAAAGCTGTTTCCGTTTGCAAATCCGTCCTAGCGCTTCGCGCTTATTTGCGCATTTCGTTACGCACGAGCTGTGCGGCAGCTTGCAGCAACTTCTAGCCGCACGGCGAAAGCTCTTCTGCACCTTCTAGTAGTGTCTTGCCCCCTCCTCCTCCCCTCCAGTGCTCCCTCTTCTTTGACCTTGACATCGTGTCCGAGGATTACGGCATTAGTTTGCCGGCGCCTATAAAATTCCATCACGAACAATCGTGCATCAATTATTGATGGCGAGTGAAAACCCATGCTAACGGCAGTACTGGGAGCTACTCCGTGGAGTGAAAACACACCCTGCTAGAAGCTACTGCTGCTGCTACTACTACTGCTCTGAGCTCCGGTTTCATCCAGCGAGTGGCAAATAAACGAATGAATAAATAAACCGTTCCGTCGAGGTTTTCGGGACAGCAGAGCGCTTCGTACCTCGTTGGCTACAGAACGATCTTGTGCGCGCTCCTTCTTTCACTTCGTTGGCCAAATATTTTAAACTACTCAACTCGGCGCGCGCTCAAAGCACGACCCGGTCGAGACCTGGCTTCAGCGGACCGTCCCAAAGACGGTTATGGAGTGTTCGCTGTGTCTATCTTGTTTTTGTTTTGTTTTTGCTTCAGTTTTCACAACGTACCCAAGGTAGCAATGTAACCAGCAGCTGCCAAGAGGGAATCTTGTTGACGCTGCCATGTCCCGAAATCTCCAACCTTTTCCCCCAACGGTTGTGACTTTCCATCGAAGGAATATTATTTCTGTATTTTGTTTGTGTGGGTGTGTGTTTGTACACACCGTCCAGAGCCGTTGCTCTGTGACTTACTTACCCATCTTACCTGCGCCGGTAAGACCGTTTTTCTGCACAAGAGGGAAGACATAAAAAAACCTGCAAAGCTCCCACTGCCTCCACTGGCTCCAAATCCCAAATCATGCACACTTTTATTTCACTTTAACATTCATTCCCAGGTCGTTTGGAGCGTTTTGGGTTGGGCTGGCCGGCCGGGGTTGCTCCCCTCTCGCAACAAAGGGGTGGCGCAAACAGGCGCGGGCGAACGCCATAAAATTTGTTAGTTTAAAGGCTTTTTGGCAGCCAACCAGAAGCGTTTATGCATTTATGCATGCAGTCGGTTTTAATGGAAAGCTGCAGCGTAACGGGCGGGCGGCCCCAGTTAGCAAGTGAGTGTGTGACAGAGACGGAGACGGAGCAAGCGTGCAGACAACCCGGAGCAGCGAAGCCATCTCGTACGGTGAATGTATTCCCAAGGCTTGATTTTTTGTTGCTGGTGCTGCTCTTCCCCAGTGTGCCTCGTTGCCGTCTTCCGTTGTGTGTACGGTGTGCCATTTTTGCTGTGCCGAACAACTGCAGCAGCAACTTCCGGCAACCGATGCACCGGTGGACGGATATTTAGCCATCCTCGCTTAACCCCCTTTCCCTACCAACTCTCACTGTACCAGTACCGGTACCGGGACTGTTTATCATAACTACTTCATTGTAGCGCCATGACAAACTATTCCCTTCCCAGTGTAAGCAGACAGGAAGGCAAAAACAAACGCGGACAAAAATGCACACACACACACACACGTACCGAAAATATATACACAAACACACGCAGACACTTTGGGGAAATATGTACTGCATCGTGATAATAAGTAGAAAAGTGTGGCAGGTAGTAGGAAAAATATGGAGTGAAAAATGTCGGCCCCTTCGCTTTGGCCGGTCGGTCGGCAAGTGTGCTGTTGAGCTGATGATTTTTTTTAAATTATTATACTTTGGCAGCTGCAGCTGCCCTGTTGTTGTTGATGGTGTTGGCTTTCCGTACCCGCTTCGAACGAGAGGAGGGGTAGCCATAGCTCACTGTATGGCTATTTTGGTTTTCATGCAACATTGTTTTTGATTATCCTGCTGGGGGAATGGCCGCTGTGTGCGTTTTGGTTTATTTTATACATTTCATCATTTTTGTGTTTTTTTCTCTAATCCATGGAACCCCAATTTTCAGGATTAAGTTTAAACAATTATTCAAATCATTTTTGTTTTTTATTGAGTGTTTTAAAGCTAATATATTCGGTGGTTTAAAGGCATATCAGATTGAATCAGGTTTAAACTTGAAGTAAATGTCATTTACTACATTTTTTTTTATAAAAAAATGTTATTTTAGTTATTCAAATGTGTTGTAAAATGAAAATTACTTATGATTTGACTTCAGACTTCACACTTCAGACTTGTGATCGTCCAGGTGATCTTGGAAATTTGTAAGAAACTGGAATCGTTGGAGTTAAAAGGTTTTACCTTGGGAAGGGGGACACTCCCAGTTGATGAATAAGGACGGGTAGTCTAATGTACTATCTAATTCAATCTGTCTTTATTTCACGAAAACCCTGGTTTATATTTTGGAATTATTAGTGTGTGTTGGATGTGTATGTATATCTTGTGTCGATGTGTAGGTATATATGGTTATGCTATACCTATTTTGTATTTCTTTCCATTGGTCTGTTTTCGGGGTTTATGGTTCTCTATGTATCGTTATGTTTCGTCTTTTTATGTTTGTCTTCAAATCCTTCGCGTTTCTAGAACGTTCCTCAAATGTGAGATTTTATGACCTATGCGTCTTGCGTTGTTATCCTACAGGATTCAATTATTGCTACGCATATGCATGTTGCATCATGCAGTCTGTTTCATACTTTCTTCTCATGCTGTACGGACCTACGCTGAGACATTTTATTGCCCTACGCTTACCGATGAAGTTAAATACCGGGCCGTTCCAAAATGCTTGTTTATTTAGGCCAACTATAATGATTCCTTACGATAAGTTACAGTTTGGGTCTATCCTTGCATTTGCTGCATTCATCAGTTATGTTTCAAATGGGTTTTTATTACTATGCTGTTCTAACTATTTGATCTGTGAAATGTGATAGTTTCCAGACGGTTCTGTGATTATATAATTTTGTATAGCAGACATGCTACAGTTTGTAAAAATGGACAATGTGTTTTATGTAAGCATTTTTATCAGACATGCATGTCAATTGATATTATCGAAATATACTTTATTAATTCCTAATTTAACTAAACCCTGTAACAGTCTCGTATTTTTGGTAAAAACTAGTAATTTGGCCAGGGCTGCCCAACGAAATTTCAAACATCCCCTTTACATTGAATTGTAGGCCGAATTTGGTGGCCTTGAAAGTGTAGGACACTGTACTCATAGTTGTCGTTGAAGTAATACTGAACCAATGCCCGTGAACCAATACTGGTCCTGGAACCGTTTTTGAACCCATATCGGCACAGAAATCGATCATGAATCCATGCGAGTCCTGAAACCAATCATAAGCCCATACCAGCCTTGGAACCGATCACGAACATATTCCTGACTTGGATCCGAGCATGACCTCATGCCGGTCCAGGAATTGATGCTAAATCCAAACCGGTCCTGAAATAACTCTGGGTCTCATTCCTTTACTGGAACTGTATCTGGACCTGTTCCAGATTCGGAACGAAACTTTCGGTCCGAGTATGGAACCGATACATCTACAGTTTCGATCGAGTTACTGATTCAGCTGGCCGACAAACCATACCCGGCAGTACATTGCAGCGTAGGAAATAGCGTAGGATTTTTCGTAGAATTTGTAGTGTGATGGACGTTTGTATGATATATTTCGAAGTATTAAAAACATTTAAAAAGATGACACCTGTTTTTCAAGGTTTTAAATGCTTCAAAACCGGATGCCAGATATTTTTTTCCTAGAAAAAAATCCTTTTCCTAGAATACAATCGAAAAAACCCTCTTTAACAGCGACGTGCGACGCAGAACAAAAAATCGGGGCCGTGCTTTACCCGGGCAAACTACTTCAAATTTTAATGCGCTCAGTGCTGAATGAGTTAATTTTTTTTTTGTTGAAAATCATTTGAAATATTCTAAGAATATATAACGATTATTCTGTTTTATTTTCATCTCCACGGTGTTTCAACACTTTACTTGCAATACTTAAAACCGTTCATGGAAATGTGTGTAAACCGTTTTAAAAGTGTGTGTAAAACGAAAAAAAAAAACACTTGTACACAAAACGTCAATTTCTCATCAGGTTAACACCACACGTAATGCAATTGGCGAACAATTAGTAATGCGTTACGGGCGCAATTATATGATCAGGGCAACAGGATGTGCGTGAGGCGTTTTTTTTATTGTTTTGTGTTTGCTCCACAAATAACACCTAACAAAATCGTGCTAGTTTGCCTTCCCACCGATGTGTGCCAAATTTCACTTCAAATCGAAACGCTCTGTGACGCCCTTGAATACCATTATTCGATTAAATGTGTGTCAGCTTCGATGGTGGACGTTCGTTTGCTTCTATTATGAAAATGAAATTCCCATCCACCTATTTTTACTTCGTTTCCTGTTTCGGCTGCAAGACAAGAGTAGAGACAGGGAGAGAGAGAGCAAAAAATACGCCACTGATAGTGGCAGATGAGTTTCCTATTCCCAGCACGTCCGCGAGCAAAACGCTTCTATGACGCTCCCGTCGCACCGGACACCGCGACATTGACTTACTTTACCTCTCCAGCACGAACAAAGAGAAGCCATTGAAAAGGAAATCCGATCCCATCGTATAATCCCTTCTGCACCAGTCGATTATCTCAGGGACATCGATAAAGTAAATTATAATACAGCCAGTTCATGACCAACTTACTAAGTGTGGTGTCGTGAGTTTTCAAGCACACTCCACGAACCACGAACAATGGACCGTGATGGAAGCATTGCTGCTATAAAGTTGCTCCAAAGTGGCAAAAGGAGATGGAAAGGAAGCACAAAAAAACCATCCTTGAGCCAACGAAACGTTTAATGTCCGGTGCAATAAAGCATGTGATCAAAAGTGTTTTAACCGCAGAAAGCCATTATGTTTGGCCCTGTTTTAAAAGGCACTCAAAAAAAGCATGCTTCTCAAGCCAAAAAACTTTAACCAAGTAAGTAACCCATGTTGTGATATTGGCCACTAAAAGGCTAAAGAAAACAGAGATAGAGAGAGAGAGAGAGAGAGCTTTTGAATGTCGCAGTCTCCAGCAGTCGGGAGCAGTTCCGATTTCAACCTCAATTACCATACCGGGGTGAGCTGATCATGGGGTACGCTCATAAATCCCAACAACTAGGAAAACCAATTAAGTCGAAAAGGCATAATTCATCGTATGTAGTAGCTACACATTTATTTTTGAGAACCCCCCAGAAACTCCGAATACCCGCTCATCCTCCCACAGCCCCGGGGAAGAAAAATCATCCAAAACTTCCACACACACACACGGGGAACACGGGAATCGTTTGCTCGGGGCATCCTTCGGCATCCCCAACTTTGTACTACGGCATGATTGCTTGCGGCGTCTAACTCGTGCTAGCGCAGCCCGCCGGCTTAAAATATATGGATCGAATTCGACGAGCAAACGAGCATTTTCCAGAAACTTGTAGTTTGAGATTGTAGCAATCTAGACCGACCCCCCCCTCCCGGCCCCATTCCCCATTCCAGAAGCTCATATATGTAGACTGAAAAAGAAACACGAATAATATATTGGCGGACAGCAAATGGACCGGTGTGCCCCGGTGTGCTTAATGAGTGTAGTAGAGCATTTGGTCAGCATTTGGATGGGAGCCCATTTTCGGGGTTTTTTTTTGCACCCTCTCCCCCCGTGTTGGAGTTGAAATGAAGTATGCATAGGTACGAACGGTTCGGAGTGCCGTAACCACACTGATCCTTTTGTGCTTCGCCAGTCGCTGGGATAGATGTGGGATCAGCGTGAGTTTAGTGCGCAAAGGATTTATGGCCATATTATGGATTTATAATAGACCAAAAATTATTTGATTCCCTTTACACCCCTCGCTGGCAGGTGCGGACATGAGGCAAGAAAATTGTACCCCGGTCAACAGGATTTAGACACTCCCGAACGGGGGAGGGACGGTAAGGTCAGTATAAGCTACGCTGCCCCTTTTTGCTAGGTTACTTGGGCAGCGGTAGTATGACATGCAGAAAGGATTATGCGAATTTATGGCTGCTAGTGGTTTGATTCGGGTACTACCATCAACCGCAACCGGCTCAACAACACACGTTCGTGGAAAAGTCCGACCCTTGTATCGGGCGCACACCACCACCACCAACACCGGTACACCAGTAATTGAAATGCAAAATCATTAGCACCGTCCGTTAATGACCAGTGCGGTGAGCATTTGCTAGCGGGTGCCCCCTTTTTTGCTTGGGCCGGCTTAGCAAAATAGTTGATTTCTCTCGCTAACTACGCCTAACCCGCATGCTGAGCGGCTGCGTTACATTTATCACCCGTGTGGCTTAGTGCGGCCGGTAAAATCCAACTGTTAGATTGATAGAACGTACCACTGCGTGTAGTGTGTGTGCGATTTTGTTGATAAATCATTCCAATGGTCGGATTTGGTTGGTTGTTTAATTTTACGAACGTTTAGCTTGAAAAGTTGTGTCAAATTGATGTACAACACATTAAAAAAAACAACTGCTTACCCTAATCCAACGCGAATAAAATGATGGCTAGGATTGTTTTCCTTTTATTTGAAAGTAATTAAAATGAAAAAAATTCTTTGCTGAAACAGCAACACATTTCTTGCCCAAAAACTTTCACCCCTATAGCATTCCGAGCAGTAGAGAGAGAGCCAATAATTCAAACTGGAAGAGTAATCCAGCCGATATGAACTTTTGTCCAGCTCTGCAATCATAAACTCCGCCACCGGTTGACAAGACACCAGCCGACCGGGCAAACACTTACACACGACCCATCAGTATGGGGCACAATAAAATTATAACTTTTATCATTAAAGTTGAGTTTTTAATTAGCGTACACGGGCGGTCGAAGGTGTGTTTGCAAAAGCCCAGCGACTGTACCTTAGGTTAGGCTGTCCATTGCAATGCTGTTCTGGGGTTGCCGCATGTACAACAGCGTGTAGCATTCCGCCCATCGTTGGTGATGTTGTACGGTTTCCGCGATGAGCGAGACGATGAGCAAACTTTAATTGGAAAATGTTCGGATTGAGTGACAATTATACCGCTGCCGGGCGAAATTGAGCACGAATTCACGTCCAGTGAATGACGGCATGGACGGTTGTAGCCGCCGAACCGTTGCTCATGTTTGATATGCTTTTGAGGGACATAACTTTCCAACAAGTTCGTGTCGTGCTGTTCATGAGTGGTTTTGATTTGTTGATAAATTTTGTAACGTTTCAGCATTGTGTTGTTGTTCCGCTAAATGTGTGCCCGGCTCGGTGGATCACATTCAATGTACATGACTTTTAAAACTGTTGATTTTGGTGTTTTATTCCCTAGTCTCCAAACATATTGAGTAAGTGCTGGAAACTGATCAACGAAAAATACAGTTCTCACACGTGTTGGTCTAACTAATGGTAGCGTTTCTAGCTTCTTTCTGCTTGCACTTTGCAGCATTAAAATGCTCAAAACCCATTCAATTGCTCCGTTTGACCTTTGCTTTCAATATACCGGCTGGTGAAATAAGCGGCTTTTATCTCACAATGGCACCGCAGTTCTACGTTTGCTCATTTCGCAGCATGAAGTTTTCACCCTTATTTCGATCTCCCCAGGGCCCGTGCAACGGCAGGTGGGAACCTAAGTCGGGCTGGTAAGAAACGGGCCTGCATCGCAACCTTCCACACAAAGGGCAATTAATTACCCAAACCCTTTTTCGACACAAACACACACCCGGGAAGCAAAATTATATCGAAAATGTCGAACGAACGAACGAACACTGCAGCAAATTTTCGGGCCAATAGCACCACCCTTGCACACGCCTGCAAGGTGCATGCCATGTGCTCATGCCTGTGCAATAAATATGCTCCATACGGTCGAATTACGAGTACCGATCGTTACGATTATTTTTTCGTCGTTGCCCTCCCCGCAGCAAGGCAGCAGCAGGTTTTTGTTGCGCTTCGCTTCGAAAGCTTGATCGATTGCTGAGAGGTTTTGAGCAAGCCCTTGAGCCAATATGGTATGGAGGTATGCGGCGTCGTCTTGCCGGCTTTACAACTTCTTCCCGGGGAAAGGGAGAAACGTTTCGCCGAGAGGGCGGCGAATTTGGTGAACGTATATCGAAAGTCGCTCGATATGGAGCTGCCATATTGATGGCAAATTATTGGCCCACGGAACAGATTGCCAAAGTTTTGATTGGGGGCGAACACAAAAAAAAAAAAAAATTGAAGCGCTTCGGGCACACTTCAAGGTTACTTTTGCACAAGATGGAACAGTTTGGGAAAAGGTTAATTTAGCGCCGATAAAAGCAAATGGTTTTATATAATTGCTTTTCATTGGATTGTCCATTGCGACTGATTCATTTAAAACTGATTCTGGTAAGCTGGATATTAAATTTTTCATCAAGCAGGTTTTATTTTTTTCAATTTTGCTTGGTTTCAATAACTTAAATCAAAGTTAATTTTTTATTATAGTATGCAAACCATTTGTTTGCTAATTCCCTACGAATCTTCCTTACGCTACTAGCTTCGAGGAGATAGACTCAAATATGCAATTGAATTAGAAGTGGGCATTTCGGAAATTTTTTAGTGCACGCTAATGAATCGATTCGCTCCAATGACAATAAACGTGAACGTGCTTTCGGTTGCTTCGTTCTTTCACAAATAGAGAGCCTGTACCAGCCAACCAAATTAACAAAGGAATTCCTTTGATTACTGTAGTATCACATAACAGTTAAGGGAAAATAATTAATTTGTTAATTTGTTTAAATGGCAGTGGCAAATCATAGCGTTTTTTTCTGGCGAAACAGTACATTCATCTTTTTCACGCGAACAGAATGAACCGTACGGTTCTCCTTTATGTCATGCTCCTCCTATAATGCTTATTATTGTCATTATTATTATTATTATTATTATTATTATTATTATTATTATTATTATTATTATTATTATTATTATTATTATTATTATTATTATTATTATTATTATTATTATTATTATTATTATTATTATTATTATTATTATTATTATTATTATTATTATTATTATTATTATTATTATTGTAATTATAATAATAATAATAATAATAATAATATTTATTATTATTATTATTATTATTATTATTATTTTTATTTTTATTTTTATTTTTATTATTATTATTATTATTATTATTATTATTATTATTATTATTATTATTATTATTATTATTATTATTATTATTATTATTATTATTATTGTTATTATTATTATCATTATTCTTAACTTGTCATCTAGCCGGTCGCTTACATGACAATTCAAATCTTTTAATTGAATCTTACCAACCTCGGATCAAATCAAATAACGAAGCAGTACGAATGCAGTATAAATGCAGTTCATTTGAGTAAATCATTTGTTTCTTAAAGGATTTCTCAATATTATTCATGTGAGTTTTGATTAAGTTTGATATACAAAAACCTGACATCAGTTCCTTTGACATTACAGTCACAGGATCGAATTGTAAAACATTAAAAAATGGCAGTAATACAAAATGAAAATGTTTGGTAACTTTCAACAAGACTCGTTTTTACAACGTTGTGTGTGTGTTAAGTACATTATTTCTTAAACATTCTTGGTTGCATTTGAAACATTTGATGCTTCCAACGTAATGCTTACAACATCTGTACACTAGCATTTATTTGTTCGGAATATCACGTTAATCAGTGCTCAGAATTTTCTCAAGCTTTATTGTTTAAAAAAACATCACTACAATAAATTTTACCTTTTCTAAAAGTATTTTTGATGATTTGTAAAGTGGTGCGACAAGTAATATTCATTTGTGTTATATAAATTGATTATGTTTGTGTCTAAAAGAGAGGTATTACAAAGATTTGTGTTTTCATTTCAAGCTTTACAATGTTAATTCTAATAGAAACAAAGACAATATGCTAATCCGGGAGGGCTTATAAAAACATCATGGATATGCAGTTTAATTAATATATTAGCTGTTATGAATGGAACGCATTACGCTTTATTTCACAGTTATCTCTTAGTTTTGTTTTATTGTTTCTATTAATGTTAATGTTACAACGACACTCCCTCAATCGTTACAAAGAACTTTCAACATGTTCTCCTCGAGATTGGCTTGACATACGAATTCAAGCACGATTAAGGCGTGCATTGCCAAAATCGACGGCCGACTTCCACGGTTCATCAGTCGACGACTGGTCAAAGTAGAACGCCGTTTGGGCATCGCGCTGCCGAATAACTGCCGCCAGCTTGTCGGCATTGAGGGAGCGCAAACACCAGTACAGATCGTCCGCTCCCTGGCATTGCTTCAGTTCGCTCGCCTCCACACCGAACCCATCGAAATCGCGTACAATCTCAGCGACCTGTCGAGCGATAGAAAACAGTCCACAGCATGAACATAAAACCAGCCCCAGGTATTCGATAATTAAGCAGCAATGTTTAGTATGGTACAGCCACTTACATTCACATTGCCCTCCTCGGTGATCCAACGGAACCCGCGAAGGATACACTGCACCGCGGTCTGATTCGGGCAGGGCCGTTGCTCCTCCTCGGCCCACGCAAACCCGTACCGCTTCTCGCAGTAGTCGACGAAGCTTTGGCCGATCTGTTTGACGCGCGGCCCGAGCCGCTGGTACGTGACCAAGATTTTGCGCAGATCCCCATGGAAGATGTCCAGTATGTGCTCCTGGTGCACCGCGTAGAACGGTGCGTACTTGGCGAACACGGTCGAGCAGTCGCTGTCGGGCAGCTCGCCCGCCAGCAGCCGGTGCGCGTCCGTGTACAGCGTCCGGATGTCGTCCGCCTCGGGATCCTCGTGGAACGCGCGGGCCTGCTGCTCGAACCGCTCCGGCACAAACTGCCGCCGGGCCGGATCGTACAGCCGCAGATCCTCGCTGACACACTTCACGTAGCACTGGCTCTCGGGCGACTGGTCCGGCTGCCACATGACCCAGCGGATCTTCATCTCGATGCTGGCGGACGAGTCGTTCAGGCAGCGCACGTACGCGTACAGCGTCTGCTCGGGCGTTCGCGGTTGCCAACCGGATGGGGGGCTGCCGGACGCGGCCGGCCGGGGGCATTCGAGCGGGTTCCCGCTCGTACCGATCACCGCCGCCAGCGTTAGCAACAGTGCCGCCAAACCGGCAGCGGTAACAACACTACTTTCCAACGCGAATGTCACCATCGTACCGCTGGCGGACGACACTTTGATTGCATCTACACACGCGAACGGGCTGGAAGAGACTGGCCTGCTTCGAGCGCTCGGCCAGTGCACCCGTGTCCACAGTGTCGGCTTATCAGACCGGGCCCGTTTCGCAGACACACATCGAGCCGCGAGCCGCGGGAATAATAACAACACGCTCGCGAGCTCCGGTTCATTCTTCTTTGCTTCGTAAATGATTAACTCTAATCTTTGCGCGACGGGATGCTCAGACGGGATGCCCCGATTCACTACCAAACGGGTCCGAATAGCGAAACCCCTTCATCGGCTTCAAAGCCGGCACCCGCCGCTCGTGCTGCTGCCACCCGCCACCCAATCAAACACCGCCGCGGAGCCATTTCAATCCACTTCATGCGATTGACTGACGACCGGTAGAGGAAGCGTGCGATTGCATCGCACGTCCCAGACTTTCTTTTCCCTGTATCGCTTCCCTGTTCGCTGGGGCGCCCGGTTTTCGGTTGCTGATAAAGACACAATCTGTTTGTTTTGCTTGCCGCAGCAGCAGCAGCAGCAGCGGCGTTTCGTTGCGAGCGGTCGTGATTGTTCGACTGATCGTGCTCGTGAAGGGGATGATTGGGATGACGGGCTCGGGCTCGGTCCGAACGCCCAAAGTACGCTAGCGAACGTGAAGTGCATAAACATATAAATCAATAGCATCACTACCGTATGGAGTCGTACACAGACACACACACATGGCCACTCTCAATGTGGGTCCAATCGTTAGCAGGCGCATTAAATTTTCAACCCCCGGCTCAATCAACTGGACGGTGACATGATGTGGCCGGGAACGATGTGGCCGTTGGATGGCGCCGAGCGCTTGAGAGCAGAAACACGGTAATCTGAAAGTGATGCACTTCGGAACGAAACCGACCACACAAGCACACACACACACGCACACGCATATACAAACATTTACTTTTCTGCGTGTAGGATTAGAAAATTTCTCAATTGCTGCTGGCTGTTGGAACGGGGCGGATCTTCAGCAGCAAAATGTCATTCGTCTGGCGAGCGATATCCCACCGGCGGAAGGTTTTTAGCCGTTCATCACTGGCAGCAAGGGGAGTTTGTGCCGGACAAATGTGCTCATGGAAATGTGGCACGATGATTGATGAGATGATTGTAGGCGATAGGCGTCGGCACTGGTTTACAGTCGGGTGCAGTGATGATGCAGCTGTATTTGCGTCTTTGTTTGGGGCGAAAGTGACAAAGTAAGCTGGCAGCGTAATGTATACTTTAGACTCTGTGGCTAGGAAAGCTGGCAAGCTGCAAACCGTACTGAGAAATTGGATGTTGATGTCATCAGGCAAAGAGGGAACGTTATGTTCCCGAATCGTAAAATACATTCCTTGCAAAGCTATCAGTGTGATTAGAATATTGATAAAAGTTCAATTTCACGTTTCAATACAAAAATACCGTTGAAATACTGTGGCGGCCACCTCAAACCGGACACTTAGTTTGTCTTATACATTGTACCAGATATAAACTAATGTTGATGCTTCCTGGATAGTTCGAATGCATTAAAACAATGGACAAAAATTGTACAATTTTTCAGGGGTTACAGGGTTTTCCGAGGGTTCTCATAGCTGTGGGACTCTTCCTAGACTCTTTCCCATTGGAAGTAAAGTTCATACATTGGAAATTGAACTCTATGGCACTCTTCTTGGACACGCTCGTTGGAAATTCTTATTGGATTTGTGCATCAAGGGTGGTAGAGAGTCCAATTCCCATTACAATAAGTTAATTTCATGTAAGAAAGAGTTTATAAAGTGTCCCACAGCAATGAGAACTCCTGGAAAACCCTGTATCTTCTCTCGCCCTAAGAACACGTTACTCGCACTTTCAATAATAGTATCCCATGACACATCAGAAAATTTTTGACACCTCTATCAGTTAGACTCTAACCGTAATGGCCAAACAAGTAAAACTACTTCGTTTAGAAGCGTGCGCAATCAGAGGACGACACCCTGTAACATCTATAATGGACTCGGTGCGGTATTTTGCGTGCGTCGTCTGAGCCTTTTCTAGCATTTACAATATCTTGGCATTATTAGACAACAATCAGTGCATCGAAAGAAAGCCTAGCTTCGAATGGACGACGACCCTGAGCACCAAGAGCACATCATTTGAAGCTGATGGTGTAAATGAAGACCAAGCGAAAAGTCGCTTTATTGCTGCGTTCGCTTGGCCGGGACGTCGATTTAACCGGCCAAACAGTGAAGTTGTACCTGAGAAACACGAAGAAACATATCAGGTAGAAGAAATCGCGTCCACTGGCTTTGCAGCGGCAAGCAATGATACTCGAACTCAAATAGACCATTTAAAATGATTTTCAGCTGAATTTATATACGACACCAGTCCAACATCCCTTAACTGCGTCCCTTAAATTCATAAATTTCACTCCTTGTTTCACATAAATGCATAGTTTTTTTGAGATTTTTATAGATATCGGTCTAATTTTCTGCAGGAACATAGCTGTTGCAAACTATTGCAACAGCACTCTTTCTTTCGCCCGTAGTAGTATTAGGTATTAAGTAGCAAGCGTTTTCTTAAGGAGTCTTATATTATTATTTTATTGCGACGCTAAAAATCAATCGCTTGACTCGGGCTACCGCGAAAGAGTGGCCTTCGGTCATTGCCTTAGCCACGATGTTCGGGAGCCTTTGAGCGATCGGGAATATTCGGCTCGATCGGTATCGGATGCCTCCCACACTACGCGTTTGTACCGCACTCTGTCGGGAATCACGGTAAATAACACCGACAGATCGAATCTAACGTTAATTATTATTAAGAATAGCTAAAAAGTGTCGTCAATGATGTGTGTTTAAAGTTATCCAAAAAATGGTCTAAGGAACTGTCCAGAAAGCTTCAAGGTAAAGTCCGCTTTAGAGCCCCAGTGAAATTGATTGTAAAGTGTTGGGGTTTTCTGCTATATTTCATTAATTTTATCAGAGTATGGCTTATCGTACATCGAAAGAAAGGATATTCAATTCCCCAACTATCAAGACTATGATTGCATTTGTAAAATTAAATGCATTTCCTTGCGATTCCTCTCTTTGTTCACGGTGAAAAACTAATGGACAGCGAGTAATCACAAGTAAATGTATTAAATTCATAGCGTACGATAAGCCATATTATGATAAATATTCGATGAAATATAGCAAAACACCGAAGTTTAACGATCACTTTCACGCAAGATCTAAAGCGACCTTAAGAAGAAAGGTGAAAATATACAGAGTCCGACTTTAGATAGCCGCCACTGTATGAGTAATTTGGCTTTTTGGCGCGTTAAATTTCTCCTTAATAATGGGCAATTATTTCCCATAAGAACTTCTTTGAATATTCGAGTCAATATGCAGATGAACTCGAATGGGAATCTTAAATTACAATGAAAGCTAATGCTAAATGTAACTGTCGGGCCCCACAGCAGGTAATTAAAAGTAACTTTTAGCTTCGGAAAAACGGTTAACCTTTTTTCCTGAGCACAAAACTGCTCACTGGGAAATTATCTCATTCTCCCACCGGGCCGGTTTTCCAACCGTTAAACACAACCACTAACGACAAGCGACGAACGCCCCGCACTGTAGGACACGCTACGACAATTGCGTCCTTATACTTGCGGTCCTAATGATCCGCTGCTACCGGGTACCGAAGCCCGAACAGGCTAAGAACACATAATTTCCAGGCTCTCAAAAAACAAAAAAAAAAAACACTAGTGCACCCGGTTCAGTTTTATTACTTGCTCTCTTACACTTTTTTGCATTTTGCAAGATATCGAGAGAGCGCGCAGAAGTGGTCAGCTTTGGCTCAAAAAATCGACCGACGCGTACATCATCATGTGATGCCGGCCGCAAGCAAGGGCAAGGGGCAGCAAAGCCCGTGAGCGCGAGTGGTCATTAGAATAAATTTACATTTAACTTCCCACCGAGCCGAACGTTTGGGGTCGCTCGTGTAGGCTCGAGTAGTAGCAGTAGGCCAGTAGACCTTCCGCCAGAATGCTATGGAGAGGATGGCTGAAGGTGAAAAAACTTTCGCCGGCACAAAAACTTGCCCATTTCTCTAAGCGCGAGCCAGCGGGCCTCCTTTCAGACGGACGCATGCAAATGAACAGGGGGAGAAACTCTCGTGCTAAGCCTCTCGAGAAGTGGGTGGTCTGCATACTAACACACACATACACACACACATACCCACACACTAGTACCAAACGAAAGGAAACATTCATCGAGAGTAATGAGAGTCTAATGGGCTTCGGGGCGGCCTTTTCTTTTACCTTTTTTGTCCGGCGTACTCTGGAGGCTACTACCGAACGTTGCTCCAATACATTGTAGGTTAACAGTGGGATGGAATGAACGAAAACAAAATAGACACAAAAAAGAAAAGTAGTAATCGTATTATTAGATTGATGATTGCCTACCATCGGAGCCCAATGATCTCCGCCTCCCCGCCGCTGTGCCGGTTTTTTTTTTGAGGCTGCGAAGTGAGAAAACTTTTGCTACTCCCACCTCTACGTACACACCGGCGGATGGCAATGGCTTAAAAGCATTATGAGTTATTTATGATGAGAGGAAATTGATTCCTTGCCTCGGTCGCTCCAAGACCGGCACGGCCAATCGCATGAAGCTTTGGTTGGAGTTCGGTTCGGTGTAAAGGGTCCTTCAGTGCAACATGAGCAGTGTGTACCCACCGGCACTCCGAAATACCATCGCAACCGTACTCCTCACACTGCGGCATGGACTCTTCATCATTGGGCTCTTTACACGAGAGGGCTCGAAAGAAAGAAAGCACACTGACAAGCTCTTCCGAAGCCCATCGAATAGTGTGCTCCAAACGGTACTGGAAGCGCTCCCTTTCAGCTGCTCTCCGTAGATGGCCAGAAGTTAAACAGATTGTTTACGGGGAAACTCTTTTGGCTTAATTGAAATTTATAAAACTTTCCTCTTCACTTCGGTCCCCTGCCCCATGTCTACAGGCGTAACCGGAGTGTGCTACTGGCAAGCGTGTTAGGGGGGAGGGCACTGGTAAATGGAATCTTTGAATAAATTAATTTGGAATGCTCAAAAACTCTATCGGCAGTGGCCTTTTTAGAAGTACCAGGGCCCGGAGCCCGCACCGATGACGCGCGGTGTAGTGGTCAGCTGCAACTATTTAGCTGCAATACTTTCCCTGCACTTGTCCCGTAAATGGTCAAAATTGTGCTATAATTTGTATGGTAGCAGCAGCAGCAGCATCAGCTCTCTTTTGCAGTCAACTCTTGGGGGCATCATTTGTCTCACAATGTGGGATGATGGGTCCGTACAGTTTCGGTCCCCATTTATGCGCTGCATGACATTGGAATGCAAAACTTGCAAATACGTCATCGAGCGTGTTGCAGCTGTGCTGCAGCTGTACTGTCTTTACTAGTATCTCATAGTATAATCCGATTTTAAGCTTTTTTTGTTGTTGCTTCCATTGCCACTCCACAGCTGGGAAAGGTGGGGGAGCAAATTATGACTGCAGTCAGTCTCGCATCAAAACGATGGTGCGATGGTTTTACCTACCGAGAACCCATTTATTAAACACACTTTCAATTGGAACAACTATTCATTTACCTTGCTCCAACAAACGTTCGATTCTGTAGCCGTTTGCCAGGCGGCAGGAGGAGGTTGGCTAGTGAGGGTATGGAATTCAAAACGGAGCTTCAAAACTTTTCGATTATTCTTGGTAGCTTTAAAAGCGCTCATAAATTGTAAAACTTTTTTCATCCGACTGCGGCGATCGTGGTGGTGGTGGCACCAGCGGGTGGCAATATGAATATTAAATTACAGATAATTACTCAAAAGTTGTGTAAAGTTTCATCATTCGCTCTGGGTGGAGGGACATCGGCTAATATGCGTAATGAAAGTCGGTCGGCTACGATCAGTGTTTTGGATTAATCATCAAATGGAGGGGTGCATTGAAATATCCTTTGTAGAGTTTTTGAGTCAATGAGAGGGTTTATTATGACCAAATTCTTTTATAATCATGAAATTTCAATATAAAGCTAGTTTCAAACATGTTGCAAAAACAAAAAAAAAAAGAATTCTTTTGATGCATTCTGACGCTATTGTTTCATGCTGAATAGCTGACTAGCATTGTTTGTTCATTAGAAGCGTTGTAAATGATACTGAGGTTTAATGAATGAAACTTTGAATATTTGATATAGTGAAAGCACCGACAAACCGACGTGACACTGGCGTTACAAAAGTGTCCCACACGAAAGTACTGTCATTTACCAGTGAGACGAACACTTCTGTCAAAGTAAGCTCTGTTCACTGCTGCTTCGATGTAAACAACTTTTCTAAATACAAATTACGAAGGAAGTGTGAGGCAAGATTTGTGAGAATTATTGGACAAAACACCCAGGAAAATCATTTTATAAGTTTCAACATCAATGCAAAAGATGTGAGAAGTACATAAAACAATACGCATTGGGATTTGCGAAGAAAAACAAAAAGGGGATTTAGCAGTTTCTTCTCTGTGTCAGTGTAGTAAGCGAATCATTATAGAGATGGTGCTAGTGTTTAACGTATTTTCATTTGAAATAAGAAGACAACTTTTGAAGCTCATTTTGTTCGAAGTGTCACGTCGGTTTGTCGGTGGTGAAAGTTCAATGATTATACATATAACTCTCAAATATAAAAAAATGAAAAATTACACTACGGAGTGCGATCAATGTAGCCCGGCCTTTAGGATTGTTTCATATGGAGTTTCATATGGTTGAAATCCAATATGGTCGACCGTAACTTTCACAACCGTGGTAACAACCCGGATGATGCATACTGTTTCACTGAAATGTCAGCTTTCTGGCATAAAATATAGGCTCAAAAGACTGTTCAATAACGTGATACAATTAACTACAGTCACCTCATATAAAGCCTTCTTATTCTTCTTTCTCTTTTCATGGTTGTATTTAAATAAAGACACACTGCTCTGTTTAGGATTTCTAACTGCTCGTGTTGAACATTGCTTCTGAGTTGGTGTCGTTGTATTTTTGTTATTAGTTATTTGACTTTTGGTTGTTATGTCGATATCAGATGGTTTAGTCTTTTCGGTTATATTTTATTTGTGTCTTGATCGTTTCCGATCATTACGTTTGTTTCATTCATAAATTTTATTATGTATTTCACAATTTTCTCATCCTTTTTATTTAATTTTTTATGATGTTTTTTTTCTTTATTGGTTTTGTGTTTGTTTCGTTCTTGTTCAAATTATTTGCAATGAACAATTTGGTACTTTTCCAGTTTTGGTAGATTCTGAGATCTGAAAGTTGTCATCCAATTCTATTTTCATTATTTTTAAACAGTTTTTGGAAAGGTTCATGAACAATCAGGATTTGGTGGATAATGTTGAGGGTTTCATTTTACGCAAAGCCTGCATACTAGTTGCTTCAATCATTACGCTTAAGCAAATGAAACAAAAAACCTTCATTAAAATAAGACAGCTGTCAGCAAAGCACGCACAACAAAACTATACGTTTACCATCATTATCATACACTCTAGCAAACATCATTTAAGCAAGTCCTTCTAAACATAAATAACGATTTAAACCTTTAGTAGCGTAATACGGCACCCCACGAAGCCTTCGCGAACGCTTTCATTTTGAAAATAAAATAACACTCAACCCAACGCGACAGCAGCGCAGCCTCTGCATGGGGCATCCATTTCAGTCAGCAGTTTAGTCAAGGGTCACGCCTGCCTTTGCACAAGCGATTATCAACTTTCTCAAAGCTCAACAAACATACGGCGAGACGGCTTCCCCCGTTCCCTCGTCCTTTGCTATTGTCATTGTTTCGGCACCAGTTGTGGCACCGGCTGTGTCAGTTTACGCTCAGCAGTGGCTCAAAACGGCGTCTGCTCTATCGTTAAGAAAACATAAACGGTGCCAGCAGCGCGAGTGCATCATCATCAACTTTGTCCGCTTCACCTGGTGATGGCGTGAACTAAGACGCGTTAACAAAACAACACCAAAGCGGTACGGCTCGGGCCATGCGAAAAGGTGCACCCCGGCAGGAGTGCTGTTTTCGTTTCAAGTTTAGAAGGATTACAAACAATCGGTTAAAGTAATTTCGTAACGCACCTTTGCCTGGTTTTCCCGTGCGCGCCGAGCCGGGTGTCAAGAAATCGCCCACCACCGTCCGCTGCGATGCGGAAGGGTTGCTCCCCGGTGGGAAGGTGGTTTTTAGTAATGAAGCACAAGAATTCATTACCGGCACCAAGGCGCACGGTGCGAAGGGACCTTTGGGGCGGTTGGGCAAAGCGCTAGAAGTTGTTTAGCATAAGCCTCTTACGCTCGATTTCACCCACAAGCACACTATGCTCGCTAAACACATCGCAAATCGATGTGACGAAAAGAAGGGGTGGTCGTCCTGTGTGAGTATGCTCCAGGAAGCTGGGGAGAAAATGAAAAAAAAACGAAATAATTATGCAGCCCAGGTGCATGCTTCAAAGGTGTACCACGCTTTCGTAACGCATAATTGCACAAACTCGTTTCAGCCGTTGGTTTCATTTTTCTTACACGATAAACTCAGCGAAGGAATTACCGAGAAGCTGAGAACCGTCGCCTCATACTCACTTAAACACGGCTGTCTCTACGCAGCGAGTGGTCGGATGTGCCGTCAACTGCAGCTGCAACCCTTTTTTGAGCGGTTGCAGTGGCTTCCTAACGGTCGAGTGCCTTTTTGGAGTCGTTTTCAGCGCCATACATTTCAGGACGTTCTGGCGTGGCTGGGTTTATTTTTTCTTTACACATCTTCACCGTGCCGAGACATAAAAAGTCATAAAATTAATTCGTGCTTAGTGTCGGGTTACTACTATTTTTAATTTCTTCTCTCTCTCGCTGGTACGACCAAAAGCATACGGTGCAGCACGTAACGGAGAGGAGATTTAGCGCGTCAGACGCAAATTGCACCGCAACTGTTGCAGCGGTATCGCGCGTCAAGTGCATACGAAATATGCAATAAATTCGTACGAACGCATGGTTACTGGCAAAAAGTGAGGGTGAGTAGTAGGAGATTTTCCCGGAGGCTTCTCCCGTACCTTCGCGATTCCCCCGCCCGATACGCCGAATTACGTACGTAGTCAACTGCACCACATTAAACGTGGCTCGCGCAGCAAGGCAAGCGTAACTGCACTCGGGTATCAAAGCATTTGGCCTGGAGGGCCCGGGCAAACGTTTTGCAATCGTTGGTAGGGAATCGTTCTGACGCTGGCAAGACCGCACAAAAGTAATGAAGGATTAGGGGAAGGTGAGAAGTGAGGTGCACGCGATAGTTTACTTTTATGTGGTGCACAGGAGCGAAAAATCTTTCACTCACGGGGGATTGTTTCGAACGTAGATTGCAATGACAGCTAGAGGGTCATTAGAGCTGTGCTGCTTTGAGCGGATGGGTTAGGGTAGATAACTTTTAAGTTGAGTTAACGTTTAATTTCGTTGCCAGTAATCTTTGAGAAACGTTGAAAGCTACCCAAGGAACATTTTAAATCTTATCATAGTTTTAACGTTGTTGTTACGGTTAGTCCATTAAGTCTTCCTTTTTCATTTGAATGGCTTGTATGACATAATGAGACTATAATAAAAATCTCTTTAGAATGAAAGGGTACATCTATGGAGCTCTGGTAATACTATTTGTTAAAACAATTTCTAGACTTTTAAGATGTGAGGCGCAAATATAATATTAAAAATACAACATATTGCTTTGACATGTTCTTGAGACGGTTTTGAGGTAATGAATATGATGTCATAATAATGGCTGAGAATTATTTGAGAATCATTACGTTTTCTTGATATTTTTTCTGATGAAATCGCTGTCATATGAGCAGAAATTCATCTCAAGAAAATTTCACTGTTGAAATACATTAGAAAATAATTTGATAAAATCTTTCTAATGTAAACTTTTAGTTAAAAATATAGTATTTTAATAATATAGATTGGTTTTGAACGCCTCCAATTTGCATCAAAAGCTTTTACCAGGCTGTGACATAATAAACATGACGTGAAAAGCGTTTTGGAAATTGCCATTTTTCTATCTGTCATGTAAATTAAGAATTTGAGTGTCAACATATCAACATGGCTGACACATATTGGACACAAACTTCAACAATCTTATGTATAAAAATGGATTCCATTGGCTTAAGATCAGGATGACTTTCCTGTTCACAAATTCAATCGATTAGTAGTACTATATGTGTGGCTAAGATAGTTGCAAACAGTAAATAGCTTTAGGAAGCAGTTGTGCAGAATTACACGTTTTAAGAATCTCCACCTACAGGTAGTGTGCGAGATACGCGGAACCTGGTAAACGCATATCTACAAAATCTCGGTTTTCTGATTTGATACATTATTACTGCAAGCTAAAGGAAATTAAACTCATATATATATGTAACCGATTGTTGAAAACCGCTTATCCACGTTTTACCTGAATAGGGTATCACAGGTACAGCCTGTATAGTTTGTTCCAAGCTCCCTTGATCCAAGACTTAATATGGATTTAAAAAGATCTGTTGATCTTGATGCCTCAGTCTCAAATAACAAGTATTAAAACGTGCTTGAGAATACATTTACATGTTGATTAAAACCAGCCATCTTATAAGACTTAATACATTCATAAAGTTTAAAGGTTTTACAACTTTCAATACTGTTAAGCATCTTCAAAAGACATGTTAAAACTATGTGGCTTAGTACACTCAAAATCAAGCATTATTAAGACATGTTTAAGTGTAAAAGCTATGGGAAATGTTTCTTGGGTATCCTTGAGATTAATGATGCCACTATGTTATGTGAAACGTTGAAACAGTTTTTGAAAACACATTTGTTTATATAAAGTTTTTAATTTTGCTTGATAATTTCCTCAAATACAGCTCATTACATATTATTTATTTTAATAATTTAAAAAAGTTACGTTGACAAACGATCATTTCATACCTATTTGAAAAATAAGGACTTAAAAAAAATATATAAAATATAATTGATAAAATATATCAATTTACTGTGCGCATTAAAAATCGTCCAAATTTGTCACGCATCAATCAACGTCACAGTCATCCCCGAATAAAAAAATCGCCCAACTGCTTAAAACGATAGGAAAACATACCCTCCGTAGTAACAAAGTAACGTCCCGTGCTTATGCAAGCAGAGCCCAATTGTATCGTCCTCAATTTTGATTTCGATAATGCGCTGCATAATAGTGAGAGAGCGAAGAAGAAAAAAAGCGCATACTGTAAAAGAGTGCATCGCGAGCATCGTAACGGTATGCAACAAAATTCACCCTCCTTTTTTTGCAACCCTTCCCATCCCCCATCGAAATCGCCCATTGTTCGTGCAATCGTAAATGCAAATCGAGAGCACAATGCTCGTCGCCGTTGCTGCTGGCTCGGTTTAAAAAAGGAGGCCAATCACCATTTCCACTTGGCATTGGCCTTGCGACTGCTGATTTCACCGTGACTGATTTTCCGAATACGCTTGGATATGGTGGTGCCTGTGGGTGGCATTGTTAACTGAAAGCGGAGGCCAATTATACTAACGCTGCAGCAGCGAGCATCATTATCCACGCAAGGGTTCGCTCATGGTGTGGTTTAAACGCGGTGTCGTTCAGCATGAGCATTCTTTCGTGGCACGGCAAAGAAACTAACCGTCAGCTGTGTTTTAAAAGCTTAAATCCACCTTGCAGCTGCTAAGCGTAACAATGAAACAGTGCGAGGCAGCTAAAAATAAAGCTAAATAAGAAAACAGAGTGGAACGGGAAAGCCCCGACTGGAGGGCTTGTTTCTTTCGTTCAATCTAAACCAAAGCCGAGCGGTGCTGGGGTAGGGATGAGGCGACCACCAACCAGCGCCAATCGGACGTAGAGTTAATTGAATCATTTGAATTTTAATTTGAAATTTAAATTAATTGAAATTGATTGCGAACCATTGTCGGGCGGTCCGAACAAAACCGGCTGCTGGTCGCACTCGAACAACCGTCTGCTAAAACGGTACGGTGGTAGGGAGCGACGGTCACAACACACACATACACAAACAGGACACCAGTGCAAGCATCATGCATAACTGCATTTAGTGGATTTGCCAGTTGATTGCTGGCCGACTGCTGATGTTTGACACGGTGATGCGGTGATGCATTTATCGTCGTCCTTTGCAAGCTCGGGCGTACGAGTTTCTCAAAATGAATTAAAAAAAAAGAAAAAAAAGGGGACATTTCAAAAAAATCAACACTTGCCTTCCCGTTGGCATCGGGAACGGCGGGATCATCATGAGGGATTGTAAAAAATATGTACGCCTTTTTCAACGCAGCGCACCAAAAACGATCGACGGAACGGATGAATTAAAACTTAAACCATCGAATTTGTTAGTGCCGAAAAAGGAGGGCTGCCAAAAAAAAGTGGATATCACAACTGATAACACGCAAAACTTCCACTACACGAAGGGCAAAACTCACACGCTGGTGGACTGCAACCCTTCGTGCACCACCGATGGAACACAAATAACGGATGCGCGTTTCGGTGCACGGTGGGATAAAAAATGCAATACGGAATGAAAGGCTAACCAGTGCTTTGGTTAGAAATTTTGCCAACTGCCAAAATATTCAAGTGATCACACAGAAAGCAACGGAGAGAACGGAGGAAGCGAGTGTGTGGGAACGAGAGGGAAGTAGAGCAAAAAATAACACTCGCACACACACACACACACACACCGGGAGGAAAACGGTTCGATTCTCATGACGCTAGCATTTTCATTGCACCGAAAGCAATGAATCTTTGAAGCAGAAGTACCCAATTGTGAAACTTTTTTTTTCGTTTTTGGTTTAGTTTGCGATCCTGTGTGTGTGTGTTTTTGTGTGTGCGCCCGGATTCGGATTTGTGCACCGGAATTCGCTTGTTATGCGAAACTGCGGCCGTATTTTGCTGCCAGCGGTGGCATGTATGGTGTAGTTTATTTGAATTGAATGGCGGCCGATCCAGCGGAAATTGGGTGCAAATAGCGTGAATTTAATAAGACTTCCAGGTGGTACAGCATTTTGTGTAAAAACTTTGAACGTTTTCACCCGATCGGGAGCTTTTGGTCCATTGAGTTCATTAACGATTCTGAGAATAAAACGATGTAAAAACGGGATTTTGGTCACCTATTCCCTTGAAGTGTGTAAAGGCTATGAAAAAAAGATTTAAAATGATTTTTCAGTGAAATGGTTATGTGTTTATGATTTACATTCACTATATGAAGTTTATAAGTCTTCATGTCTTGTAAGGTTACACATGAAATAATAAATCAACATGACCTTAAGCAATCGAAATACATTTCCTTACTTATGTTTCCTTTGTGTATGACATGGTGGTTATCATTAGTACACAAGCACATTATTTGATCGTTTTAAGCCGCCCCTGCAGTCTAGTTTACCCCTACAGCCTGCATAGGTTCCGTAGTGCTCTAAAATAAATAGAAGGAATGTGCAAACTCTCAACGGGTTTTTCAAAATTAAATAAAGCAATGTTCATCAAGCTCCTCCAACAGCCGCTCCCAACAAAACCAACACACAAGCCGCCCCGCTATCCAAAACTGCCAACAACTGATCGTCCTGCTTTGGCTCGTGGCATTCATGTTGGTAATAAATTCCCTTTGCGACCGTGTTCGATGATGTCGTGGAAGATGATGAAATGGCACGGGAGACAACCGAGCAGGGTTTGGGAAATGGGAGACACTGCGCAATAAACGTGAGCCATGTTTTCGGGTTGGAACGAATTTCCACTTTATGATAGCTTTGTGTGTGTGTGCGTATGTGTCTGTGTCTCAACAAATGGATCGACCTTACCACTGGTGGTGGTGTGCGCTTTTGTTGAGTCGATTTTCTTTTTCGTGATTAAACGTGCCGGTGGTGTAGGGAGTGTGTCTCGCCATGCGTGTGCTGCTGCTTCTGCTGCTGGCAAAGATTGTCTGAAGTCTCGTGCGTGCCATTCCTGTGACGTCCTTATCGACACGCACACATGGGTCCAAGTGGGATGGGTGGGTGTGAAAATAAATGGGGAAGAAAAAACGCCCAACCACCCAACCCAATGATGTGCTGTGAGCAGCGTGAAACAGACACAAGGCCAGCGTTCGTGACCACTGCTAAAGCAGTGCGGCGCACGTCAAGGCAAAACAGCCAGGGTTGATTAAAAAAAAGAAAAAAAACAAGGACCATCCGTTGCCCCGGGCACCACACTTTACCGTACTGGCCTGGGTGAAAAATTTGAATAATTGATTATTTATACCCATGCTCACACGCCCAAAGTAGAATCCACCCCGATGGGGGTTTTGTAGAACGCGCACTGTTTTCGTTTCGGTGCTGACCACTGTATGGAAATGTACGGCAATGTGGGAGGAGTATGTAGTTTTGCTCATGAAGTTAGCCCAAGAGAGATGGAGATAGAGAGAGAGTGAGATAGAGTGACAAGAAAAAAAAGAAGCTTGAAAAAAGCTTCCATTCGTCGTTTTGGTCGGTCACACCGTATGAAGCGGACTGAAAAAAAAGCAACACATCGACTACTGTTCGAGTGGTTAGTGGCATTTTCCTACGGTTATTTGCTAGTTTTATTTGCTTGTTTGGCTCGGCCACGTACCACCTTTCCAGCGCAACGATGACGAAGGTACCCGCAGCACCCGTCTGTTACTAGCTGAAAGTATGTGTGTTTGCCTCATTTTTGCAATTGCCAGTTCCCCGATATACGATCGTCTGGCGTGGCCATCGACTTCGGTTGTCACTTATCATCCATTAGCGGTCTAGTTTGGCAGACACTTTTCCAATTTCAATTGTGCAATTTCACGTTCGATAGTGCAGGAAAATTTGTTTTTTCCCTGCCAAGGATGTGTTTGTTTTAAAATGGATACGTTTTCCATGTGAGATGACATCTCAGCGGCTGGGTTTATTGGTAACGCATTTACAAGGTAGTTAGTGGATACATGAAATATAATTTGCCACAAATCTCTTTACATTTTGAGAATGATGAATTAAAATAATTAATTTTAGTGGTATTTATAATCTGTATAATAAAAACTCTTTTAGTACTTACCGGCGGATCGCCCCGAGTCGTCCAGAATTGGAGTTATCTGGACTCGTCCGGAGTCATTCGGATGGATTCAGAGTTGACCGCAGTCAGATGCAGATGGCTAGTGCAATGTTTTTGTGGTCAGACATTTCATCTCCGATTTCGACTCAGTGTCCTGACTCCAGTCGACTCAAACCGTTATTAGGGGATTTTACGACACTAACCAGCTGTTTAGAGATTGGTACAAAACGGCTGCAATCATCTCAACACTTCATAGAATGCTACACATAGCACTATCCTCAGGCTAGATTATTTTAGCCTAAAAATGGATAAATCCAAAATGACGGACTGTAAATGTCAAATTGACCATTCCGGATAAAGAACATTGTTCCAATAACAGGCTGGAATTTTCAGCTTGCTGGCTTCAAACAGAAAATGGCACATCTTTAGAAATGAATTCTCGTTTAAAAAAGTGCACACGTAAAGCAAAAGAAGAAACAAAAAACCAAGAAATGAAATTCCTACGGACGACCCTGAAAAACTGCTGCCGACTCCTGCCGGCTCCGGATGACTTCGAATAACTTCAGACGACTCTGGACAACTCCGAATGTCTCCGGAGGACTACGACTCTGGGTGGAACTAGTGATTCCGATACTGCTAGGGTTGGAATTGAACTAACAATAACAAGTGTCGGAATCGTGGGTGCGCACCAGAGAGCACACCACTAGTGTGTGTACCCATTGTGTAATATAATATGTTTCTTTATGTATAATATCGTCAGTAAGGCTTGAGCTGAGCAATACTGGAGTGTGTGTGGGTTTAGCACGCAGGTTAGTTCCTAAACTAACATGCTCGTGTGAAACATGACAACGCTCATTGAATGTTACCTACTTGCTAGCTATCATGGCGTCATGCGCTCAGGAAAGTTAAGCGATGTAAACACGACACCGTCCAGGGAATTCTCAAATATCCGAGCAGTGTGTTGTAGAAACTCGTGCCACAATTACATTTTTTAGAAAATTACTATGCATTTTCCTTATAAAAGCTCAAACACAAATGAAAATTCAATGAAACGAACTTTACTCAAATTTTTTAAACCAATGTCATTCAATGACTTAACCTTCAGCGATATCAAGATATAGCCTCACGTCACGTACATATTGTGATTTTTATTAATCAAAAGACTCCGTTCCGTTTTTGAGGTATAAAGAGAGATTACTTAGAAAATTGTTCAAATTAAAAATGAACAACATGTTTCAAAGGAAATGCGTTGAACTCAGATTAAAATGTCCATGTTATACATCATCTTTGTTTTGTTTTATTTTTATAATGCTGGAAAAATTACGTTCAACAATGAAAATGTTTAACATGGCACATGATTGAACACTCACTGCCCAATTAAATGGATTAGACAGTACTTCTTAACATCGTTTGCTACTCTCAACCCTGAAACGAACGTTTAAAAAAACATAACGCACGCTTCAAAGAAGCCTTCCACACTTTGTTCGCAGCTTCTTGAAACGAAAGTAACAGCAGCAGATCAAAGCCATCCATCGTGCGAACATAACGCCAAAATGCATAATTGATGGTTTTGATTCCTGCGTGCGCGGGTCTACGGCCGGCTACGTTCGGGCCCGCCATAATGCCTTTCCGCCATTCGTGGGCGCTACGTTGTTGTTTACGGTTGCTTTCGCTATCGCATAAAACGTAAAACCCTGCTCCGGGTGAGATAAGAGATGCAGGACGCCTGGCGGTGGTGGCCGATGCGAGTGAAGATGGCGCGCGCAAGGATTGAATGGTTGGCACGATTTCCGCCCACAAGTTTTGCCGCCACCCGACGCTGATTAATGGCACTACCATGGCACCCGGTACGGTGAGCGGGCGTCTTCGTCGTCACATTAATGACATGGTTTTGACAACTTTTCGACAAAACAGGGCGACAGCCAATTAAAGCGTCGCCCTCCTGATTAGCGTGACGTTGTGTGCGGACCATCTACGGCGGCGGCGCGCTACATCATTCAAACGTGATGAATGTTGATGAAACCGAAAATGACACAGAAGATGCTTGGTTGGGCGCGTTTTTCCTTCACGTCCGTTGTCCCAGAGCATACACACACACACACACGCACGGGAAGGGGTAGGACTTTAATTAGGACAATAAAAGTCATTAGCTGAGAGGGATGGCGACTTCGGTGCGGTGGCGTTGAATAGGCTGGCCAATTTTGCGCGTGTGTATTGTGCGTGCGTGTATTGAAATGGAAGGAAAATTAGCACCGTATACACACACACGCACAGTGCCTGTTTGCTGTATGGTCGTCAGGAATTCACAAGCCCCAGGAAGAGAGCTTGATGTTTTGCCAGCTCCGGCATGCTGATGACATCGTGTTTTCGCTTTTGTTCAGCACGAACACACGTCCCGGTTTGGTGGTGGTTTTTGGGTTACTGCCGTACACCTAGTAACAGTTTTTCGTCCATGTGACATGTGATGTGCCAGCGATATGTACGTCGCGATACTATGTGTTGCTTCCCTGTTTCAACGGCACTGTAAAACTCATGCCTTTGTATCATTTTTTTTTCTTTGCTTACTCGACCCTTTTCACTCGATTCGATTTTTCTATTTACTCATCGCGTTTTTCTTCCCTTTATTTTCCCCACAGATCGCAGCACAGCACGGCGGAACCGGCGGAAGGGTTGAGTGACCGTTTTATGAAATGTGTTCCAGGTCTGGTGCGACCATGTTCGTGCATCGTTACCGGGCTGGCGTTATTAAATGCTGTAAAAGTGTAAGCTAACGTTCGTGCGTTCGTGGGAATGTGTAGTGTGGCAATGAGGCGGCGTGAGCATAACCATTAGCGGACGGTAAAGGAGAAGAAGAAGCAAAAAAGGAAAAGCCGTACTTCAGAAGCAGCAAATTAATTTTCTCGCCTGAATAACGATAACTTTTTCCAATATCCAGTGTAACGGGCGATGCCAGTGTAACACTGGCAGGGCGGATTTGCTTTCCCGTGTGCGCAGTGGTAAGCGCCGAGCATGGTCTGGTGTGGCGTGCAAAAATATCTGCTTAAGATTTATACGCCAGCGAACCGAACGGTTAAAATGCATTAACACTACGGAAAGTTCACGTTGGAAAGCTATTTGAAAGAAGGAAAAAAAGTAATAACGCGGTTCTTTCTTGTGTGTGTGTGTGTGCTGCAGGACAACGGAAGCAACGTGCGCGTCTCCGGGTACGTGTGAAGTATTAATTTCTCGCGAGAAAAAGTCATCACGAACACGGTGCACGTCGCATAAAGTGAGATAAATTGAATGGCTGCTTTGGCGCAGACCACGCGCTCCAAGTGGCAGTGGGGATGACGTAGTGTTGGTTTGTGCGTTTTGTGCACCGCAGGCAGGTCGCGTGTGCCACTGTTGAATGTGTCGTGGAATTCGCGGTTAAACGTTCAAGCGTGGTGCAATAGTAGAAGCAACCAAAAGTGATCGATGCCCCGGCGCACGGTCGAAGACACGGTCGTGTGAAAAAGTGGTAGGGAAAAATTAATATAGTGTAAGAAAAAAGTTCATTCAAATAGAAAACAAATCGTGCGAAAACGGTGAATCATGATGCTGGAACTTAAATTGATTCTTCTCTGCCTGCCATCGATCCTCCTAGCGACAACGCTGGATTCAGGTAAGTTTCTTTTGCTGTAGGGAAAACACAATATCAATATTTTGTTTTAGATGATGGTACTTTAAACAAATTTGATCAAATGCCGTATGTCAACTGTATCTTTTACATTCAATTAGAAATAGATGTTTTGTTCACATCTTTTGAGTGGCCATGCAATTGTTGATTCTTTTTGTGTGTTTTTTTTTTCAACAAAATAGATCATGTCATGTCATGTATAAATGTGACCTTTGACATGAGTGTACATTTCGAGAGCAGACCAACGTTTCTTCATTATAATAAGTTTATTCGAATTGCTCAGGCAAACACTAATGGAAGCGGCTTTTTATTATTATTTAAATTAGAATTCATAAGCCGGGGTCGTGGTACAGTCGTCAACTCGTAAGACTTAACTACATGCCCGTCATGGATTCAAGCCCCAAATGGACCGTGCCGCCATACGTAGGACTGACTATCCTGTTATGAGGGGTAATCCATAAGTCACTGAAAGCCAACCTCACAAGTGTTAAAAGCCTTGGCATAGACCAACAACGGTTGTTGAGCCAAAGAAGAAGGAGAAGAATTCATAATTGTTCCTGTTTATTCCAGCTAACTCGTACAGGAGATTTGTTCAGTCTAATCTCCTGTTAAAACCATAGATCGAGTCTTCAATAATAGGTCACAAGACTGGCATTGGCATGTATCTGTGTTCATTATTGTGGTACAAATTGTTAGTATAAAGTTCTTATTCACATCATGGGACAACCTATGTTCCTAAACTCAGTTACTATCAAAAGCTCCATTCATACTCAACTCTTCTGTGCTTCGTTATTCCATCTACACTTTATTGATTTATTATCAATTCTTGTTAATTCTTCGCCTGGGTGACAGAGCTAATGCCAAGATGGATACTACTTTAAGGATGCAATATTTAATTAAAACATGTACCTTCATATATCCCCGCACGCTTCTTTTAAATTCTGGAACATATATCGTTCTTTATTCCATTTCAATTTCCTGCCACTCCAGATACCAAATTATGTTTTGCTTCAGGTGACTAATTCGGTGACAGTCTTTCACCAATATTGTTCTGCATCCCTTGCTTGTTGCTTTTTTGGTTGTACATATGAAAATATTAAAAA
>SIXB01001227.1:0-45113 GCA_007018985.1 Anopheles bwambae | reverse complement strand
TAGTGTCCTCAAAAAGTAAATTAGTGTTTCAAATAGTGCATTAAGTTTTTGAGTGCCAAACAGGTAGCACGGATCCCTAGGAAAACATAAACTCACAATGCCGTTGCCCATTGCTCATCCCATCCGCGCCAAACATCACACCCCGGGGGCGCGTTTTTACAACAACAAGAATTATAGTTCCGCCTGCTTAAATCGTTAAAGTTTTCGTGTCATTTTCACAAACGAGCAGCAAGGTACGTACCCACCGCAAAGGCACACATCGGCACACAAACTACTGGCTACGACTGGCCGTGAAGAAAAGTGGAACAGAATCGCAACAACCGACAGGACCATAAAGATGGTGTCACGCTGTCGTCGGCTGGGGTCCGCTTTGCTGCCGCTGACTAATGCTGCTGTACGTTATCATTTTAATAACGTGCGTTACATAATAAACAAGAATCTGCTAAACGAGGGGATAAGGCTTATCAGGCTTTTTGGGAGGATATCCGCCCCAGGCTTGAGCTGTAGTAACAAAGCCTTCCGCTTAGAATTGAGTCCAGTGCCACGTACCCGTTTGCTGTCCCAGTTTGCACGAACAATGTGCTGCTGCGGGTATGTGAGTGTGTATGTGAAGGATAAACACCGGTTCGTTATGATTTCGTTTGGCGCATTGAAGGGAGGAGGCGCTCTCGTCGTGGGCAATTTGCAACATTGTCGGCGGGGAATAGCCGGAATGTGTGCTTTGCGTTTTGAAGCCATTGCTTATGTAGTTAGTGAGCTGTCCAACTGGAACCAGGGGGAGGAGTAGGAGGATTAGGACATTTTTTTGTAGTAGAGATGTTTCAAGTCCTTCACCATGCAAGCATTTCGTTTTCGGTTAAGCATCTCTTTCGTCCCTGAATTGCTCAGCTCCATACTCCATTGTGCTGGCGCCTCGTCAGTGACTCGCGTTTTCCATTGTAAGCCCGCCCGCTGTCCTTTGAAAGCACACAATGAAATTATAATTTCAGTTCAAATCAAAGCAACCGTTAAATTACATTTTAACTGCCAGTTTTCGCGGCCGGCCCATATTGGAATGGGGCAGACCCGGGAGAAGACTGGATGCTCCAGTGCGAGCAGACTGCAGGCCCGGGCGCGGGAGCCGTGGTGCAACTTCGAAGTTGTGAATTAGGACCGAAAATTGAATAAGCTTAATTTATTCATACACTACGAAATTATCTTTACGGCTCACCAGAAATGAACGTTTTGAGAAGTTAATTAACAATCTTTCACTTCTGTGATCTCTGCCAGCTGCACGCTCCGGTTCTGGACGGCGAAGACGATGCGACGATTACGGTCGCAGGGGCGGCTCCTCAAAAGGTGCCGTGCTCTTGCCCACTCTCTCTCTCTCTCCTTGGACCTTTTGCAATGATTAACCTTTCTTCGGTAAAATTGCTGCCCTCCATCTTGGGGCGAGCCACTTTACGTAGAAGATTGCGCGCGGGACGACGTCTTAAACCGGCAGACCGGTTCCATCCGGTCCGAAGCGCCCGATGCGAAAGCGGTGATGAAGTTCGTCCAAGTATGCGCAAAGCGAAAAACCCTGGCCCGCCCTCCAGCAGCTTCGTCCAGCAGCATCCACTTCCGGAATGCCGCACCAAATCGACGGTGGGACGATGTTGTCGGCATTGGAGAAAGTCATGAATAATATCTCCCAGCGAGCCACTGAGTGGCTGCTACTGAATGTTTTTGTGCTGTTTTCAGTCTCCCGGTTCGGGCAACGGCACCAACGGCCTTTTACAAAACCTCAGGTTAAAGGGCAACAAGAGATTCCCGGCACCCAGGGGAAGAAGGTAGGCTTAATTTAACCGCCCGGTAGCCGAACCCCGAAACGGCCGTACCTTGAGCGCGCGCTTGCTGGAAGCGAGTTACGCGAAACTTATCTCAGCCCCTTATCCTGATGGAGATGTGGGCTCCGTGTCTCGGTGGTTTAGTGCCCGCAAAATGTGTGTAGTGGCGGCTCTGTGTAGGCCGGGCCGGCTCGGTCGGTCGGTGGATTGTGTGGAATTTATTTGGAATAGTAATTTCATTAGTGAATTGAATCACATAATCTCGTTGCAGCAGCACCGTGCCGCGTTGGCAGGTGTGGCTGTATTGATGTGTGCGGTTTCGGCGGTGAGCGTGTTACCCGCACCGATGGCTCAAAATAGACAGCATTTTGGAGCAGCGCACAACGGAGCGGCGTTACTATGGACGCGTCCGGAACGCCAGACAACATTCGGGTGTGAAGCACTTGCTTCTTTGGCTGTCGGCGTTGCGTTGATGAAGACGCTCCGCTTGGTTCTTGACTCCTTCGGGCTGATGACGTTCTTTCGCTTCGGATTGAAATTATTACCACGGCTCGGCGGTGTAATGAGTTTGCAAGAACCCTCATAAGGAGAGTACAGAGTGGGTTGCAAAAGGGCGCACCGACAATAGGCTTCGAGGAAGGTTTTGGTAAATGCGATCCGACAGGTTCGCGAGTGTTTGCGCTGCCGGGTATATATATGCGTCGTAAAGCATTATCCTCAATGCATGTGGTGAGTTTTGACGTCTGACGGGAAATTAATTAAATGTACAACATGCTGTAGTGGGTGGTGGTTGTTTTCGATTGTTAATCCGATCGATTGTGCTTTGCAAAATGTGAGAATTACATTATGGGCGAGCGAGTGACGAGCGTGCGAAGGAACACAAAGAACTCGTGGGCTGTAGTTACATTAAAATAATGAGCTTAGAAGCACTATGTATGTGTGGGGAATTTCAGTAATTTTAGATCTAACTCGACTCCTCTTTAGCGAAGAAGCGTTAACAACTTAATTTGGTTTGAAATGGATGTTTGGTTGAAATGTGTGGATAAATAGGATTCCTCAAAAGCGATATTGAAAGTCAAATTGACATAAATACATAAAACGAGTGTTAACAGGTAAAAGGTAAAAGGCGTAGACACATGGTGAATAGATTAAATTCATTAACGCACAAGTGACACATCTTCTTTTTATTGCCTTATTGAAGGCCAATGAAGAGAAGTTGCCGGTGGTCTTGCGGGTAGATGCACTGGCTTGAACTGTACATGTATCGGCGGGACACGCATCAAAACTCAAATGGACCCCAATATAGATTTATTCTTGGCTACTTAATACTATATGCCGTACTTTCAGAAAAAAATAATACTCTACATCACATCGACGACACATGTTTTAGAAGAAGAGGAAGAAGGAAAGCTATGAAGAAAAAAAACTGTAATTAACTGATATATTCACCATTATGCATTCAAATTTGCACGTCCTTCCACCCCTTTTTGTGAGAACTTTACTTGACCCTGTAATTGGCGTATAACGATTAGATTATTTTTGCCCCGTTCTCTCTTTGCTTAGGGAAAACTTTGCACTGTGGAGTGCAGTTTGTTTTTTGCACCATCTGCGGGTAAAATTCTGGTATAAAACTTTTTCAATATGAAAATTTGCTACCAGTAACTTTCGCCGCACTCGCACCTCCCTATGATCTCCCTTGCGAAAAAGGCGTCTAATTAATGATGCCCACACCTCACGCTGGGAGCGAATAAAATGGAATGAATTTGAACGGATTCAGGGAAACCCTCTTGGAACGCGGCGTGTGTGTGTGCGCGCACTTTTCCTTGCTGCTGTTTTTTGTGCAGCCAACGTGCCGAAAACCTTCCGTTATCGTTTTGTCAAGCGAGCGTGCCAGCAAAGGGTTTCACCAAAGGCCAAGGCCACCCTTTTGCCTTCCCCGCTGGGAGCGTAAGGTCCTGCTGGGCGAAATAAATGAAAATCTTCAAAATTGTTGCCAAACCCCCGGCCTTGCCGGCCTTGTTTCTTTTGACCAGCGAACCAAGGAATGCCGAAGGCGGAATTGGTAAGCATTCCACCGGAGCAGCGTGAAGGAGATTGGATTCTTTCCCGCATTGGTGGCGGGACAAAAGGAGCGAAAACAAACACCACCACCACGGCGACGTATTTGGGGGGCATTATTTGGCTCATTAATTAATTACGATTCCTTACATGATTACTCCGGGGCGACAGCTTAGCCTTTTGGTTGTGTTTTTTTTCTGCTTAAGGTAACCGTTTCTTCCTTTGTAGCGCTTCCTTCAGGCTTCCGGTTAATAGTGGCTTCTGGTTTTGAAGCGTACTTCCTACGCCCACTGTCTTCACTTTACGTTCAGGAATAGGTTCTCTTCTTCCCCGCTACTCTACTGTTAGCTCATATCGGCAATTTCCCATCTGCAGCAGTGAATGTTTGCGCTACAAACACTGCGTCCACCAGCCAACCGTGTATCGTGTTTGCTTTCCCTCATTGTGTGTTCATTTCCCTCTCTCTCTCTCTCACTCTCTCAATTTCTCTTTTTCTTTCAGATCAACCGCTCCACCGTTCGCCATTGAAGGAAGGACGCGCAGGTGAACCGGGCGAACGGACAACAACCATCGCAATGGTGGGAAACGGTGCGAGCAGTTTGGCCAGCTGCTGGACGCTGCTGCTTTTCACGTTGCTGCTAAGCTGCGGTAAGTCCACTCTCGAAAAATTGAGCGATTGATAAGCGATCTGGGCAGGGCAACAGAAGTAGAAACAAAAATAATGAAATTGTTTTGATGAAGGTAACGGTAGTAAGGGACCGAATGTTTTTCGTCTTTCTGCCCGTGAACGGGACGGAAAAATGAAAACACAATTGAGACGGACGTTGTTATTAATTATTCATTTCGAGCGAGCGAAGTGGCCAGGCCTACGCTTCCGGTCAAAGCCCGTATTTGCTATGTGTGTGTGTGGGTGTTTTGGTGATGATAAATCGTTTGAAATGTTTTGAAGGATTAAAAGCTTGCACAATGATTGACTTGTGCGCCGCCAAGTTTGGGAGAAAATGGTTTTTTTGTTGTTGTGCTAGCTTTTCCCAAAATGCTAGTGACCCTCGTGACAGTCGTACAACTGGTCCAATATGATATCATTTGCAGCTCAAAAAGGTCCTTCTTTATCGGCACTAAGTAACAAACAAACAAAAAAGGAATCTTGCTTCAAAAGTCCACTGCAAACAAACTGGCAGTCAATTTGCTTTCATAAATTCTCAAACCCTAACGGTTGGCCCCGGGTCTCGAATTCGATCCATTATCGTGCCCAATTGCGGAAGGTAGACCCAGGCAAACCGAGCTGTGTCTGATTTTGTCACAAACACTTCGGTCCATCACAAGCAGACCAAGGCGTGTGGTGCCAAGTAGGCGATGGGTTGGTAAAGGAGACACGGATGGGAAAACCCATCGGTATCGTTGTGTTGGGCCCTGCCATCGGTTTAGAGGCAATGAGCTGGAAAAGCTTCCATCTTTTCTCGGGATAGAAATACACAGCTGTACCGGTAGCGGCAATAGTAGTTGTGCGATAGTATCTTGGCACCGAAAAGCTTTTCCCCCAGTTCTGTCCTTGCCCGTGGGCCTGGGGTGGGGGGGGGGGGGGTAAACTGGTAGACATAAAATTAAATCGAATATGTTCACAGTCGTACAGGGGAAAAGTGTCCGATTTTGGATAAATAAAATTGTGAAATCACCCAAGAGAGCCTAAACCATGAAAGCGTGAACCGGTGTGTTGGTGGCTGGTTATTGGGCAGGAAGAGATGGCAGACCAAGTAGCGGAGAGTGAAGGAGACTCTTGTTGCTGTAAGGGCTCAAAATAAACATCAACGAGCAAGAAGAAACTAAGCATGCTTCTAATGTTTTGCTTCCGTTTTTATTTTATTTTTTTGTTGGCTGCAAAGAAGATTTTAGTGCTTGATGGTGGTGGGAAAAATCGATTTCCCATCGAAAACCGAGTTTCCGAGGCATTCTCGTCTCCCCAGGGGAGGGGGGGGGGAGCACTTTTAAACGATGACACACTGGAAATGGTCCGAAGCCGTTTTGTAATGATCCGCTTTCTGTGGATCGAGCAGTAGGAGGTTGTTAGAAGGCGCACAACTCCAAATGCGATAACTCCAATGGTGTGACATTGGGTTTAGTGCTCTTTTGGACAACCAGCAGTAGGGGAGGGTGGGGTATTTCAGCATTCGAAACTCGAACAGCTGCTCAAATATTAAGCCCTTTCTTGCTGGGAGAGGCATTATGATAGCGAGCCCCGGGAAAGCAGCGATGAAAGTGAGCAAAACAGTGCTGTAAACAATTTTAAAACTGCTTTCCCTTTGCCCTTTTGTAAACCACATACACACATACACTGACACGGAAAAATACCTATGCTCGTTGTGAAACGAGTCTAAATGTCATCCGACAACGTCACCGTGCTGTAGTAAAGCAATGTTTCGCTCATGGGGAAGCATCTCGGCACCAGTACATCATCATTAAGAAAACGGTCCTCAACGGCGAAGCTTTGTAAAAGGGCTTCCCGACTTTCCGAAACCGTAAGCAGTGGTCCTTTCCCTCCCCCCAGGTTTTACCAAACAGCACCAGAGAACCGCTTAAAATGAAGAATAAAGAATTGATAACAGTTCCACCCTGGCTCCACCCTGGCACTACCGTGGAAGGGCACCCACTGCACAAATAATAATCGTAAAAATTTATTAACTATATGTTCAGACCGAGGGCTTACCACCGTGTCCCTTAATGCACACAAAAGGGCAGGGCAGGGCTTCCTTCAAGTCCCGTTTTTTTGTTATCCTGCCCCCTTTTCGACAACCGCCCTCCTGTAGGGGTAACGTGTTGGCATTTATGTCCTCGCCTCGTTTTAGGAAGTGCTCGCTTTTTCCGGTGTGTTTTTCTTTTCCCACACACACACACACACACACACACACACATTCATTGCCTTCCTTAATGCTACTACTCAACCTGCCTAACGAAGGCGAAGCGACATTGCGCTTCTGTGTGACCTGGCGCTCCCCGGGGGTAAGATGGCATGTCTAACGAGCGGCACCTTACCGAAGGAACGAAGGAGCCGGGATGGCAGGAAAGGAACTGATATTTATGGGCAGGTGAAAAATGAGACCCCGCCTTGCCTTTGGAAGGGAAGCCCCTGCAGTGTGACGCTGCTAATAAAAGTGAGATCGGGGCCCACGCTACCGTTCGGGGCCCGTGTAAGAATGAGGTCCGCTATGGGGAGAAATGGATATCTCCTTCCACCTCTGTGTGTGTGTGTGTGTGTGGGTACCTTTCACTTCGAAGACGTGCTTAGTGCGCCCTCTTGTTCTAGGGATGGCTCGTTTTACTTTTTTTTTCGGGGGGAGGACCCCGGAACAGGATTTCAATTAGTCTTATCTATTGTCACTAATTGAAGGGATTGATTTGTGGGCCCTTGCCTAAATTGATTTTTCTTTCTTCGGAGCGGAAAAATGGCCTCCCTGTGTATGTGATCGAATGGTATTGAAGAGGAAAATTCCACTGAGCGTTTATTTTGTTAACGAAATGTTTTCGCTCAAGAAGTTCCTCGTCGCGGCTGTAAAACATTAAACAAACTCTTTGCGGGGAGGAAAAAGCTTCACGCTCTGGCACCATTTTGACACATTTTTCCATCCATTTAGCAGCGACAATGAGCAGCTCATTCCCGCAGTTATCCCTGAAGCGTCATTAAACCCGTCAACCCGTCAGCCCGTTGCTTGAAGTGCATACAAGGGCTGGCCGCTCAGCGAGTGCACAGCTTCTGTCTGATCTCTCTCTCTTGCTCTGTCTCTCACCATTAATCATCATCAAATGTCTTCCATTTGTGCAGACGTTTTTTAGGTTGCTAACCTCCTGTTTTTGTCTCCCTTTCCTTTTAGTCGTCGGTGTTTCATTTCACTGTCAAAGATTATTTCTCACTCAAGACGCAAAAAGGAAAAACGCCACCCACCTCGAGCCCACTCGCAACCCTTTCTAAGTCATCCGTAGCGATGTGTTATTCTTTCTTTGCCGTGTTATTTTCCTCTTTTAACACGCTGGTTGTGCTTTCCCTGAGTTCACGGAGTTTCTTTTTTTCTTCCTTCAACGGAGGACGTGGGGTTTGAACATGAAATGGAGCAAAAAAGAAAGACACCCCCCCCCCACCTTCGGACAGACGGACGAACGGTTGACATAGCTGCATAAAAATGGGTGCTGAAAATGGCACCGGCCAAACGATACACGCGCGATTCGCTCCTGGGTGCGGAAATCACTTTCCCCGCATAGCATAAATAAACGTCAGATTGTGAAGTTGATAGTTCTGCGTGAGGACTTCTAGGTGAACCGCGTGTGCAACCGATGGACCGTGTGAACGGGCGCGGGGAAAGCACATTTTTCTTCCCATTCTCGCAGGCGATTCACTTTGTCGCTTTTATCACCGTCGTCGTCGTCGTCGTCGTCGTCGGTGTCGCCATCGTCATCATCATCATCATGTCGCACTGATGTTTTTATTGAAACTACTTTGCCGGAGGTTCTTTCCACCGCCCCCTAGGACGTTCTGTTAGGCTTCCGCGCGGAAAATGAGCCGAGCGAGTCCTTCATCTAGCAGGCGTTCGATAAAGGGGCATCGGTGTGACCTTCGTGCTCTTGCTTTGCACAGCGCGCGTACCGGCTCGGTTTGCCGCTCTCGGGGTGTGAAAAATAACACCAGTGGACAATTTATCAATTTCAATTTAAATGGAGTCAAATTTATCACGAACAAAGAGACCATAAACTACAGTGGAAATGATTTCAACACGAAATTGCTAAGTGTGGCGTCGATCGCGTTGAAAGGATTTCGTCGTATCAAATGGTTTCGGTGCCGGTTTCGGGTGGCCGCCGGGGCGGGGTGCAAGTGGTGCAGCAATATAAATGTATACGTTTGATGGAAGCTTCCGATGGTGATTTTGGGCGGCAATAGCTATATTAATTTTGATAGGGTTTGATCTATTAACGTGAGTAAATGTGTGTCTATAACTTTTTGGAAAAATAGTAAAGTGTTGAATAAAACGATACTCTGTCCAAAGTTAAGTTGATTTGAACGTATTTGTACATGAGAAAAGGTTTTGTTTGATCGTAGAATGATTATTGTTTGATTAGACTTGGAGAAATGTGGACTATAGACAAATATCTGGTACTCATTGTACATTAGACAACGTAAGTTGACCTTGAATATCTCTTCATATAGTTTTAATTGGTTTTGAACCTATTTCAAATTAGAATTTGATAGGTAAATACACATGCTGACATATCTACCAAACATCATATTCCTATCAAATACTAAAACTATTTCTCGATGTAAACGTTTTGTTCCACAAAAATGTCTTGGCAAATGTTTGTTTTCTAAGTACTGTTTCGTGTAGTTTGTTAAAAATCGATAGCTACAGAAATTATTTCTTAATTATTTGAAAATATTCCTGTTCTAGAAACAGCTCCGTCACTTCAGTACAAATATACAGTCATTGCCGCCAAAATTAAGGCTCTCAGGCATCAATATTTGACAGTGCGCATACATTTTTGACAGTGTGTATCAAATTTTAACTCTAACGCACCTATTTTTGTCTGTAAGTCATTTTTTTTTACTCTTGGGGGAATCATGATAATGTAATTGAGCAGATTTATGACAATTGTACTTTTACATTACATAAACACTACAAGCCGGTCTCGTAGTACAGTCGTCAACTCGTACGACTTAACAACATGCCCGTCATGGGTTCAATCCCCAAATAGACCGCGCCGCCATACGTAGGACTGACTATCCTGCTATGGGGGGGAATCAATTAGTCACTGAGAGCCAAGCCCACAAGTGGGTACAGGCAGGCCTTGACCGACATCGGTTGTTGAGCCAAAGAAGAAGAAACACTACAAACATCATGCAATTTGATTGTTTTGTTGTTGTAAAAACTAATGAAATGTAATAAATTATCCAGACATTGTTGACATACATGCCAACTTCTTTCATTCCACTTAAACTTCCAAAATTCTCGTAACAATTTTTATATTTTGAATGCTATCAATTGAATTGTTAAGTGCTTAACATTTATTGAGTAATTTTGAAACACACTGTTTCAGATATTACAGGGTCTTCCACGACTTATTGGTCAATTCCCATGATTTTTTGGTGCGTTCCCACGATTTTTTGATCGTATCCCATAGATTTTTGGTTGGTTCCCATAATTTATTGGTATTTTCCGATTGGATATCAATACAATTGGACCAAAATTTTTTTTGGAAACGACCAAAAACTCGTTAGAATGCACCAAAAAATATGGGAACCCACCAAAAATTGATGGGAACCAACCAATAAATCGTGGGAAACCCTGTAAGCTAAATTTAGTACACAAAAATTGGTGCCTTAGAGCTTGGTGTTAGCTGACACTATACATACTTATTGCAACTCTACTTGAGCTATGAACTGTAGCTAATTAACTCTACTAGTTAATAAAAAGAAAGAAGATAAAAAACCACTTAAAGACAAGTCTATAGTCGGGATACTTGCTGACGTTAATGCTCTTAAAAGTAGCATGTAGCCATCCAATAGCAAGGTATGACGGCTTAATTAACATACGAGGTCAAACTCTACCACTAACTACTTATCGTATGATATGCTAAATACGTCACAATGACATCACTTTATGGGTTTCTTTTCACTCTAAAGCGTATGTGTATATGTTGATTCATTCGCGAGAAATTATACACGTCTTGTTGAGGTTAAAGTGTCTCCAAAGCATTGTTTTCTTATTTCTACCACGTCGTGTCTCCCTTTCGTCATTGCATTTATTTCCCTTTCGTAAATCGTTCGCTCCGGTTGGGCTGTCGATCACGAACGTGCGAGGGTATAGGTGCGGTGCAACTGCCACCGATAAAGTAACACACCCTTACATAGCGATGCTTTATCTGTTTTTTTTTCTGCTGTCGTTGTCGCTGGCGAACCGGGGACGAAAATGAATATGAAACAATGTATAAATACGCCATTTCATTATCATGATAAAAGCTTTTCCATTATTTGTGGTGATGTCCTTCAAGGCGGCGGTTCCGACCGAATTGCAGCGCGGGCGCTCCTAGGGCGTATGTGTGTGTGTGTTGAGGCGTTCGCGTACTTCTCGCCCACCCCTGAACGCTCTAGCGAAGGGATATCAACAGTAACAAACAGCAACAAAAAATATAGACGCCCTTCAGCAGCCCACTGCTCGTGATAAAAAAAAGAATTGGGGGTGGAAGAAAAGGCGTAGAGCCAAATGAAAACAGTGCCGTGAAATTTACGGGCCACCGAAACAACACACAAGCAGGGTGAAGGAGCAAGGGCAACAACGACGACGATGGAAGGAGAAGCAACAAAACATGCCCAAGCGACGAACCGAAGAAGTGTTGTGTGCTGTGGGAAGAAGGTAGCAGCAAAAACGGGCGATCCTTTGGCTGGCTTGTAAAAAGGAATCCACTCCTCACACACAACGGTCTCTCACCCACCCCGCCCTCCTCGAAGACACAACGACGCACCCAGACAAAAGTAAAGAAACCGATAAGGAAAATGGTAGTTCTCCCCTTTGACGGTTGATTGTTTGCGCGTTCCCTCTTGACATTGAGGCGATGCGAACGGAAGCGTAGGTGAAAGGCCTGCCGAGAACCTTCCGGGGTTTGGGAAGAGGCAGACAGGGGCGGCGGGCAAAACACATTTGTTGATCGTAAAAACGCTCCTGCCACAAATCAGGGGGAAAACTGGGGGCGTTTACCAAGCCTCGGGCAGGGTTTCGGGGTGGATCGGCTCGTTTTTTGTTGTTTGGCTGCCTCTGGGTCGTTGGCCATCGAGCGAGAATATTTGTTGGGAAGCACTAATGGTCAACCATTCTTGGGTGCGTTTAAGGGGGGGGGGGGTTGTTCTTGCGTTAAGCCTCCCGGCCCTAGAAATAGCCGCGACACGCCAACGCGTCCCCATCGGCCGGTGACAAAAACACATTCACGGCCACTGCCTATTAGTGTTTCGCTCTGCCGGCTTGTTTGTGCTTGCTCGACGAGCTGGAATTTCCTTTGCAAACGAACGAAGGGGAAGGGGGGGGGGGTTAGGGTGGACGGAACTGGTCAGCGAATCGCATCTAGAATCGAATCCCCGGGATGGGCGTCGAACGCGTTTGGAGATTTATCGGCAGCCGTGCTGCTGGCTCACTATCACTTAGGTGAGCTTTTTCTTCCTCCTGCCGGGGGGAAGCGGAGTAGGTTAGGGAGTTTGGGGTACCTTCCTTCCGGTACGAGTTTTCCCCAGGATGGGTGGGGTGTTGAGTGATGGAGAGCTTGTTGTTTACGGTGTGCTCGTGACCAAACTAACAGGCGCACGACGACGAATCGCTTTAACCGGATGTGCCCCTTCGGATACAGAGGCGGTAGCACATAAACACCGGGATTGCCTACTGTGTACGACACATGGGTCTTTGGGGAGCCAAGTGTAGGAAGTGGGGCACCTTTCATCACAAGAAAAAGATGCGGAGAGAGAGAGAGAGAGCGACAGAGAGAAAACAAAAGCAACACAAAGCCAAAGCGGACAGAATGTTGATGTACCGTAATTGGCATGTTTTGCTGACGGGAGTAGTTTTCCCAGGCCCTTAGTTTGCGGTTTGCGCCTGCACCAGAGATTGGTTCGTGAGCTTTTGAGTGGTAAATTGAATTTCACTAACTCGGGAAAGCGTACGTAACTCCGACCCCGGTGGGAGGGGGGGGGGAGAGATGTGGCTGCGCGCTGGGAATGCCTTTCGGAAGAAAGTTAGCTCTCCGTAAGAGCACAGAGAAGTGTGGCTTTCTGTTGCTGTTGTTGTTGTTGTTGTTGTTTTGGATGCTACCTCTTCCTGTGAAGTGAAAACTGCACCGGAATTCCCTTAAGTGCAGCTACTTGGGCGTGCACAAACTGTTTGCGTACATAAAGATCGTGAGTTTGTGTACAAGGGTGCGGTGAGTTTTAGCTTCGGGTCGAACTTCATCAACTTTTTCATCGGTTCGGTTAGCTCGGGAAAAAACCGTGGTCAAGGAAAACTGATCCCCATGGTCGAGGAAGAGTGGAAGCCGACAGACAGTGCAGCTTTTAATTTAATCAGAAAGCACCGTGACATGACGTTTGATGAAGCTCTCCAACGGGAATTGACTAGATGTGTAAGAGCAGTTTTAGTTAGTGTGCTTTGATTTGGAGTGGGAAATGTAATTTGCTGGTAGTTTTCATGTTTTAAAATCAAACAAAGAGGTATTTCAAACTCCGGCTACACTTATTTCGTGGTAAAGTTTTATTAAAATTAGGCAAACAGTTGTCTAGTGCCGGTCGAAATTGTCGAAATGGTGGTCTGTTGAACAAGATCCACATAAAATAAAACATTCCAGAAGATTGTGTTCTGCTCAAAGGAATTGAACCCATGCAAAGAAATAAGACGAGCCTCGTAATGTTTTGTTTAAACGGGCTTGGTTGAAATGTGAACAGTTGAGGGTGAAATAAGCGCAAATTATCTCACTGCAATCTGAATTGAAAATTCAACTCACATGTTCCAGGATTATGCTCTAACATTTTGGTTTCATTATGCCCCTGATGGTAAACAGAGTGTTGTTTCGGAGTTGTTGGGAGTATGAGAACCGGTTAAATTTTCATTATTTAATCGTTCAATCAAAATTGATGAAGACAAAAGACATTTCAATTCATCATACTAAACAAATTCAATGCAAATTTTATGTACACATCAGCACCATAACTCAGGGAGCAAACCAAAACTATCCAACAGACAGGCCTTTTCTTTTTCCAGCCAATAAGCTGAAATTTCAGTCTGTGACTGGAACAATAAATATTATCTGGGTTGTATGACGTGTAACGGTTACGGTCCACCATATTGGATTAAAGCAAATGTGTGCAAAAAATGCTAAACTTAAAAAGTCGATCGAAACAATTTGTTGATCTTTCTTGGATTTATCCTTCAGCAAAAAAAAAAAAATAAGATCAATCCTTTATGAGCTAATCTGATCGCGCCTGCGACGAATCGGCGTTTGTTTACATATGTTTCAGGCTGAAATACTGAGGGTAGTTTTGCGTCTGGTTTTGGTACGGAGTGTTGACATGGTTTCAGTCGCCAAGAGTCCAAGACCAAGAACCAAGCTCCATATAAAACAGCTGGCTGATATCATAGGAGGCCTTTCCGTTTAAAGTTCATAGGCTGAAATTTCAGCCTGTCAGCTGATTGCATTGTATAGCTAGTTTTATGTGATGTTGTGTATGGAGTGTTTACATGATTTCAGCCTCAAACTCCATACAAAAAGCTGACTAGAATCGTGAAGGGCCCCAGAATTAGAAAATAAGCAGAACATCGATGTGAGGACTTCTGTCACGACTGTTTTTTTTGTTGCAACATTTATGGTCAGTGTTACACACGCGATTGTAAATTTCTTTTTTTTTTAACCAATCTGATCCTAGTAACCATTGTTCATCCTTCCACGTAAAATAAGAAGTTTCTGGAAACACGAATTATCAAGTCCTAACGGATATTCGGATTAACTTGTAAGGATAAATTTAGTATAAAAGTAGGCCATATTTTCAATAAAGAGAGATTCCAACGCAGAAGCTCTTGGAGTTAAGAGGTTTAATTCTAATATCCGAAATAGGACAGAGCCCCTGGATTTCCCAGCCAAACACCCCCTTCCGTCTGCATAGGCTTCCCAACCTTTGGATCAGAAGCAACTAGCGGGAAGGACTGGTTAGTAGGCGAAGTATCTAATACTCTGTCCACTCTGTTGCTGTTTGTTTCGCCTCCGTTAAAACCCTGCAACTCTTGCTGAGGGCCAAACCTTCGCGTGGCCTGCCGGAGAAGCTCGGCTCGTAACAGTCAGTAAGGGCCTTATATAATCATTTCATTAGTTTGGCTATATGAGACTGATGGAAATATGCATAGCAGGAGAGAAATTTGAGCCCACGAATGGCATGCTATTAGGTCCTTGATTTGACAACTGCACTACGAGATCGTCGAAGAAACCTGTGACTATTAATCGGTAAAGTTCAAAGAGCCCCCCTATCATGCGGCTCGCTAGTCACACACGAGCAAGTCCCTCATCTTTCACTCCTTTTGATCCACTATGCAGGTTACATCATTCATAAACCGATCAGCATGGAACGTGTCACGCCCGGCACCGAACTCGCTTTCACACTTTGCCGCACAAGGGAAAATCGCAAACCATGCGATCCGGCCCATCCCAGGCGTAGAGGACGAATCCGGTCCTTTCCCAGGCCGCTTAATTTGCAATTATAATCATTATTCAAACTACCGTCCCCGGCCCCGACCCGATCGGGTAATCATTTTCCAATCACAGGTGCCGTTTGTTCCGACGCCCGTAAGTGGAAATTGATTTCAACCGTGCTGGCGGCCCACCAGCACCATCCATCCGTCCATCCGCGAGGGTTACAATTGGGATAATTGAGTTGTAAACGCGTCATGTTCAACGTCACGCTCTTGACCTTCGCAAGCGAGGGTTGATTAGGTTTTGCAGCGCAGGAGGAACGGCGTATTGTCCCACGGTTTGTTATTAGCCCGCGTGCATCAGCGCCGATCGGCCGATAGTTTAACCCTTCGATTGCTGCTCAACCGTGCGGCTCGGTGTCTATCCTCCGGTCCGGTGGCTGGTGTGATGAAATACACCGCACACCCGTTGGTGGGAAATCTGGCCGGGCTACGGACTTCTTTTGTCGAAGAAAGCGAACGAGCCTGCCGTACAGCACCAATCAAATGACGCACGAGGATCAAAGTTGCGTTGAGAAACCATCAACCAGAACCAATAAACGGAACGGAGCGTCACCGACCGGACCCGGTGACAATGGTTCAATAGGTTGTGCTCCCTTATTGACTGTTGGGTCGGATGGAGCAGAGCGTTACAAAAAAACGCGTCAAAACTCCATCCACCATTCACCCAAACAGCAATCGACGCTATCTACAAGTGGTTTTGCAAACGTTTCGATCCGTCCAATAAAATCACCCGTCCCGCGGTGGAAAGCTCGCGCGTCCAAACGCAGCGAGGATGGGCAATTTCCGTGCCGGCAGCCTTATTTCGACATCCATCGACCCATCTGGGCCAGCTGGGCCATCACGCCCATCCGCAAATGGAGTATTCAATTATGGGCCGCGATGCGGCAAAATGGACATGAACGGTCGCGCACCATATCAAAGGAAGTTATCATCCAGTGGTGACGGTGGCCTTGGAGTAGCACGGGCAGGAAGGCAGGGAGTAATAGCGTGCCGGAGCATAATCGCGAAATCAACGAAGTACTTTGTTGAGCGAATTAAACACTTGACTTCACTTGGAAGCGGGTGGTCTTCATGGTTTGCACCCTCTGTGTGTGCCCATCGGCCCATTTCCTCGCCGCTCGCTTTCTCTTTAGTCGCATTGGGGGAAAAGGTCACATTGGGTCGAAGTTTTTCGCTCACTTCATAGCATCACCCCCCCTCAAAAGTGGACTGAAGTGGTGGCGGCGCCGGTCGGAAAGCATGACTTGGCAACAAAAATTATGAATTATGATCGTGGGAAATGAAGGAGAACGAACTATTTGCGCTGCCGGGTGCTCCCGGGCCGGGGCGGAGCGAGACAATGGGGAAAAGCACTGTGCTGAGTGGTTGTTGTTTTTGTTGGTGCTGGTGGTGGTGGTGCAAAAATCTTCTTCCGACTGGTCGGCCCGGGTCGGATTTTCACAAGTGTTTTCCGGTTTCGGGGAGCCGACCACCGAGCGCCTAGCGGGATCGGTGTCTGCGGCACCGGCGCTGTCGCTAATGTAGAAAAGTTCAGCAAAGTGTAATAAGAGCGATAAGATAACCGGGGGTCGGTGGTGATTGTGGTTTGCCGAAGCGGTACTTGTTGAACTGTGGTCGAATGGTTTACTTTTTTCCACCCTGTTTACCCCCCCCTCAATTGCAAAGGTTCCATAAAATATGTTGTTTAAGCTTTTGAACGAGCGTCGCATCTATTAGTGTGTTTGATGCGGAGCTTTGGATGGTGTTAGTTTAACGAGGTGAAGTTGTTTGAGAAGTTAAGGCAAATGCTCACGATGCTATTTGTGATTAGTAGCTACCTTTTTATTGTCTTTTTATGCTTAACAATTAGACAGCTGAGCTTTGAAATTAATTATTTTTTTGCGTTACAACAATTTTCGCATAAATGAGTTAGCGCTTTGGTTCGTGTCTTGGATAAAATTCGCCTGAATGTATGCAACGTTTATGTTTTTTTCTTACTTAAAGTCATTTTTAAGCGCTGTTCAACTATTTAATGCATATTCTGAACCGGTAATTAGTTTCTTAAATCATAAAACAATTTCAAAAGCAAATCATGAAACAAAGTAGTATAAAATTCCTTTTGAATATTTTAAAGTACCAAATTAATTTCGAATTTGGGACAAATTTCGCTCCTTGATGAACACTCCATTTCAATTTTCAACCGCTCAAAAGTGTACGATCGGGTCTTTTAAAAAATCATAACTTGTACAAAAGAACGCCCGCACTGGGCAAGGTTTCACAGGCAATGGTGCACCTCCCACAGTATCCCTCTGCCTCGCTTTCGTTAATGTAACCTTGCTGTGCGCTGTGTGCGAATAAAGTTGTTTTGAATTAAATTAAATCACTTGTACCTTTTTGCGAAGAAACAATCATAACCAGATCCCTCCATCGTTCGCGCCATACACTCTCATCTGAAGGCACACAGGCACACCGGCACACACACACAGCTAACGGAGAGCTCTCAGCCGAAAACCCGGGGCCGAAAGTGGCAAAGAAAAAGTCCTTTTAAAATTAGATTTGCTCTGCTCGTCCCGCTTGCGCGCGCTTGATGATTCGTGTTGTGGAAAATTCAATCCGAACAAAATTGGTGGCGGGTGAAGGGAAGGGTAGGGACGCAATGCAGAGGGAGCAATTGTCGTGAAAATGAGCAACGCACGGGGAAGCGATGAAGACGCCCTCGCAGCTAAGTACAATGAAATCCATATTTTGCCATCATCAAACCGGAAGGAAAATTGAGGGAAACAAGAAACACCGTGGCACTGTGTGTGTTTGTGTGTTTGTGTGTATGTGTGTGGTGGCGTTTGTGATCTTCCGGGACCGCGACCACGCCGGGATGTGGAATTGTTCCAAATTCCTGATTCCCTACCTCCGCTTCCGGGTTCCGGGGCATCTCAACCTGCCCAAGAAGAGTAAGCAGACAAGCGTACATAATTCTATTGCCTTTTTTTTTAATTTTGACGCTGGCTTCCTACCTGCAGAGCGATCGCGTACGAGCGCGTGGCGAAGGAAAGCTCGCAACCGTATAGCAAAATATAGCGAAGCAAAAGTACAAAAAACAATGGACTCCTCCTTGCGGGATGAGCTGCTGTCGAGCTGTGTCTGTTTTCATCCCGCTTTTTTTTGATTTTGTTTTTGCTGCTGAAGGAAAATTGAAATGTAACACAGTCATCCGATTTTCGGAATACGGCGCTGCAGCGCCATTTCCGGTCTTTGCCAGGTGTTTGCCAGGCGTACCGGAGATGGTGGTGGTGTTCGGCTTCGGAAAGCAGATTTGAAGCAGCTTTTCTAGGAAAAGAATTCTACTGCAAAGGCGAGGCAGACGATGGCAAGCTTTTTCAGCTGGCGGAAGGAGCTGCAAAGTTGTTTTAATCGGGGAGAGATGGAGAGAGAAAAATTAGTTTTCCTAGAATTAACTATTTTCGTGTTTTGTAGGGCTGTTGAGACATAGTCTCCAACAGCGATACGCATATTAAGCGAGTGATATTGTGATTTAGTGATTTGATACAAAAATTGCTTTACGGTTATGTGTCTGTCAATGTGTTAATTAAATTTCAAGTTTATAACAACGTTTTACAACATCATCAACGCACTTCACACACAGACGGCCACGTAAACTAAAATATATAGCCACACACAAAAGCAGCGATTAATGAAGAGGCATCAAATTAGCTGCACCTTATAAAGTAAATGATGATTTGGTCGTACACCGAATTACCGCCATCTCCATCCGCCAAGTTTTTGGATACGGTGAGAGCTCCGGTTTTAGCACATGCACACTATAAAACATGCGTCTGTCGTAAAAAAAACCCCGTCACCATTAATCAACTTAATGCATCAACTGCAGGGCTATGGTGGAGAGGGTGAGCTTCTTGAAGTAATTTCTTTTAATATCATTTCCGCCATCCTTTCGGAAGGTGTGCGCGCACAAGTTCAGTTTTCAATCAACCGAGGGAAGGCGCATCGTAGCAGAAACGGTGCGATTGGCAGTAGGGAAAAACTCGTAAAAAAGTGCATTAACTCTTATTAGAGCATATAGCGACCGTTAAACCGAAAGGGAAACCATTCCCAGCAAAGCCAAAAGGGGCTCGTCGTCGCGGGCACTTGCATTCTTTGCACTGGCATTGGCGCTGTTGGCACTGTTCACTGTTTGTAGTAATAGCTAAAGTTTTGGACGCTTTTCGGTTCGTTGCGTATGCGGCACAACAGGCACAATGGTTGATCAGGAGAAGTAAGTGAAAAAATAAAAAATAAAAAATATTTACTCACACAAAAACACGGCGACAAGCCAATCAGCACTGAGTAAAGAGATCACTGCGTTTGCCGGTGGGTGGGTTGGTGAGAATATATTAACCGTTACATTTCACTCCCTTCAGCCCGTCTCCCAGCCAACAGGGGAGTACGAATCTATCGCAAATATTTGACAGGATTGGTTGTTGTTCGGTGCGCGGCTACGATACCGTAACAGCGGAACCATCGAAAGATGAAATGTCAAGGTGCACACACACACACACACACACACAAAAGGACTTTTCCAACTGGCGGGTGGGGGAACAGCAACGCTCAACATCAAATGGTTGGGTAGACAAGTCGTTGTACTTGTCACACGGTACACAGTAAAACAGACGACGAACGCCAGAGTAAGATAGTTGGAGGATTGTGTTTTTTCGTCGCACAGGCGAGAGGTACGTTGCGTTGTAAAAAAAACTTGTCTATCCGTCGTTGTTTCGTCGCCCGCAGCGCAAAGCTTGCCAAACCATTGGGAGCAAGCAACAAAAATGAAGGACCAAAAAAAAATCTCCCGCTTTGAATTGGAAGGGAATGAATCATAAAATGTGTAAAAAACGACCATACACAGCAAAGCAAGAAAGGGACACGGGCAAAAAGAAACATAATCATATTCGCTTCTGCTTGGCTCGGCCGCTCGGAAATAGGGAAGTTGGTCTTTAACAGCATTTTCCTTCGGGCTTTTTCATCTCCCTCTCTCTCTCTCTTCTCCCTTTCCCTTTCCATCGTTCACCGGACGTTGTTTGGTGACGTTGTTTATCGATAAGTAGATGCTTTCTTCATCATGCTTTTTTTCTTCTCATTCCGTCGCCGGTTTGATGGCTGCAGGCTGACAGGTCTGACTTTTGGCCGCACAGTCCCATGGGAGCCTGAAGGGGCCGATGGCGACGGTGGCAAGGAAAGGGAAGGAAGGAGACACGAAATTTCAATGGAAGAATAGGAAATCATGTTACGAGCGCAAGGGGAAGGAGTTCGGATACTGTTTTTTGTGTGTAAAAAAGCAAGAATTCTCTTTGAAAACAAAATAAAAAAACAATAACTGCCTCATATAGATGAGCTTGTTGAGCTTGTAAAATAAAAAACAATAAAAAGTCACACACAAAACCACTCGCTTATCTACTTGTCAGTACAATTTCCCCTTTGTTAGTGGTTTCTTCCTCGTTTTTTCTGTTTCTGTGCACACTGTTTGCGTTACTGTTACGATTTGTTTGCACATAATCTTAAATGGTTTACACAGCGCACCGGGCGACACGTGGTCGCATGACGTGTAGCTTGCAGGCGGCTGCAAACACTAACGCCGTAATAAGCTCCGAGGTTCCATTTTACACCTTACCTTTTCCGATGCAATATTCAACTACAAAGCATGCACCAGTGTGTGTGTGTGTGTGTGTGTGTGTGTGTGTGTGTGTGTGTGTGTGTGTGTGTGGTGCGGTTTCGCATGCTCGGACACAGCAGCCCCCCCCCGCGTGTTTGGAGTGTTAAGAACGTCGTGCACAGTAGTGTCATTAGCGCACAGGGTTTGGGCGCCGAAAGCCCACCATTTCCTTCCACTCGAGAGAGCGCATATTAATGGTTTACTTCCCGGGCGCTTCCGGACTTGCCGTGTGCTGCCGCACCGGTGTGTGACTTCCATTTTAAAGCACACGTTCGTGTCGGACACTTTCGTGTTTGGTCGGAGGCGACCCAAAGGCGCACCCCTGCGAATGTACCTGCGGAGGAGGGACGCTTTTATTGCCCTCCCCGACTGTATGGCTTTTTATTAGGTTTGAGTTTAATTAAAATTCATGCTAGCTAGCGACTGCAACGGCACAGCCATATCCGCACATACGGCACTTGATGTGCTGCCCCCGGGGTGGGTGCCCTCGGATGGATAACTCATAACATTACCGTTCTAGCTTGCCCATTCGCTTCGCAACGAAGGTGCTTCGATATTAGTTTCCAGCGAGCCAAGTTTTCGGAAGCAAAGACGACCGTTGTGCTGCGTGTTGCAGCCATGCAGGCGCGTTTCGTTCTCGGCCGAGCACTCGTTTGTGTGATTATTCAATAACAAGAGCTGAAATTGATGGATAAATTGATTTAGTTCGGCTCGTGGACGCAGCAAATAACGAAGGTATGCAGTGCGGGAAATTAATTATAAAAGGCAGTGCGCACGGGAGTGCTAAATTTCATCCCAAATATCTTAACAGTTGTCTTAAATTTGTAAAAAAAAAAACAAAAAAAACAGCAACGCAAACACACGGGAGTGAAAAAGAATGATGTACCGAGGAGGCTTCCAGCGGTGCTCACTTCGGTGCCGCAGGCCCATACTCCTTCCTTCCAGTGCTAATGATGACTAAAGCGCAAGAATAATGGCCACCGATTCGTGAACCGGCTCCTCGAAGACAAGCCGGCGGTAATTGCGGCACTTTGCCACCTCACGAACACAATCTCCTCCTCCCCACCCCCCCCCTCCTCGTGAGGCACAAACGATAAATTCAATCATTAATTCTAATCCACCACCTTGCGAAAGTGGTCCCGCGGGAATAATTTTCCCCGGGCAGGCTTCGCGCGCGCTAGCGCTGCTAACCTGCTAATTTTCCGGACCCCGAGAGCAATTTATTGGTCCAATATTTACGCACTCGTGGGGTTTTTTTTGGAGAGGGAGGGAGGATTGAAGGCTGCTGCTATTTGGGGTGCAAGGTGGTGTTCGTTTCCTGTCAGCCACCGGCATCAGCGCCTTCAGCTCCACTATCACGTCTCTTATTCGCTTATTCGCGCAACCGTTCGGTCGTTGGCAGCGAATAAACAATCGAGCAGTGAGTGATAAAGATTTTTCTCGCTCGTCTCGACAACTTTCCAAGCCTGCTGTTCCCCTACCGAGAGAGAGAGAGAGGGACCGACACGGGGCGTCTACGTCACGGTCGCGCTGGGAAAGCTTCCGGAAGCCGGAATTTCGTGCGAATTTGTATTCACCGATGCGTGGTGCGCCCCGGAACAATACGCATCAATAAACTTGAACGCGGTCGGGTGGGCGGGAGGAAATGGAATTGGAGTTGCACTGGCTGGGAGGAGGAGTGGGTGGTTGGTTTCGATACGGTGAGATATGGTTTGTTGATGTTGGGGTTTTACGTGGATTAAAGCGAAAACGCTCTCCGCTCGGCTCGTTGGACGCTGTGCGTTGCTAATCTTAGCACGGAAGGCTTAGCACGGGGCTTGCGGCCGGGATCGAAACCGTGGGGAAGGCAACACACATACAAGCACAAGCACGGGCAGGAAAAGTTTTGTGGTGAGACTTAATGGTATTAAACGTGAAACTAATGTACCCACAGAGACACCGACCGCAGGCGCGTTTCGTGCGAGTTTCTCGAAAGAAATCCACGACTCTCACGTGCTATTGGTGTGTGTGTGTGTGTTTGCTGTAGCTTTTTTCTCCCTTTGTTCCAGTGTCCAGCAGTCACACACATCTATTTGATGCACACATGGAGAAAAACAACACAAATTTCCCTATTTACACTGGCAGATCCTTCGCATTAGAACGGAACGGGGTTTGTCGCCAAGACAAACAAGCGCAAGCGTGCAATGGTCCGATGCTCGTGTGTGTGTGTGTGTAGATATGCACCACCGCCCCGTTCAGACAACCAATAAACGGCACATTTATATACAGATAGCGTGTCATAAATAATAATTTGCTGCGCTGTGGAGCGTTTTTGCACGCAACCGAACCCGAACAAACACATACGCCTCGGCACTTTTATGTGGCCGCCATCGCCTTCAACGCACGCTTGGGCGCACACACCACTGCAACAACACTGCTTGAGCTGCTGCTGCTGCTGCTTCATAAATACAAAAAAAAAACGCCCCGTAGCGAGCCACTCCCGCTCGTAACTGCAGTCCGGATGCAGTCGCCTAAGCTAGATCCGGTCCCGGTGTTGGGCGTGCGGCACCAGGCGTCCCCACCGCCGCACAACGGAGCACCAGGGGGCCGCGGCCGCGAATCTCTTGTGCGCTCGCGTGCCGGCAACCCTTTGGCGCAATGAAATAAAGATAGCATTATAATTGAAAAGGAAATAAATTCAAACCGAACTACGAATCACGTGCGAAACGACCTCCCCCCCCCCCCCCACCCGTTACCCATTTGGCTACCGTCAACCTCGGCCCAAACCCGGTCGGTCGCTCAGTGCATTAGGCCATCCCATCCCACACCATGCCGCAAAGTTTATGGTTGAATAATGAAGGAAGTTATCACTCGAGAGCCTTTCCGGCAGCTGAAAATAATGAAGCCAGCCAGTGGTAGGAGAAATGGTGCTACGAAACTGCATGCCAGGCCGGCCGAACGTTAATGCAAACTGCGCGTTAATTATTTTCTAGTTGGCTTTAACAAGTGTGAGTAATTGGAACGGCACGCAGTGCTTGTTAAAGTTCGAACAAAATGCAATAAAGCGGAGCTTATAACCGTTTTAAGTGGCTTAGCCAAGTAGACAAATAGGTACTCAATAATGCAAAATTATTGCTCCTATTATAAATGTAAAATTTATAAATGGTAAAAAAGAGATCGATCAAGTAATTTTGATTTTCGTTTTACATTTTCATGTAAAATGCTGGACTGCTGGAAAGGTTGCTGACACTTTCATCGATTCGAATGGCTAGCATGACACCATTGCACATTGGGCAAACGCCTGTTTAAAAATCGAAAAACCAACTTCATCGCAGGTTAACACCATAATCATTTGCTCAAAATTGATACTTAAACTTAGTTGAAACCAAAATATTTCACGTTTATATCTTAAACATACTGAGATATAGGCCATCAAAGTATAAAATGTTGTGTTTTTTGTTCCAAATTTGAGCTATTTTTCGACCAAACATAAACCTTCATATTTTAGTATATGATGGTTAGATTTTGATAATCAATGTGTCGTTGGAAAGGTTTTTTGTCATACTTTGATAGTAGCGTCTGAATATTTTGCAACAATTTTTTTTTAAATTTATAAATAAATAAAAACCAAACATCAGTGCCGAAATTTTGGATATTTTCATTTTGGAGTGTGATTTTTTTTATGATTCGACTCGATTTCACTCGTGAGTCGTATATAATAGGAATAATCAACATTTTTCCTGCATTTTGACGTTGAAATTTGCTGCGGCCATCCGTGACCCCGAAAATTATTAAACTTTTCTTGAAAATAGTGCGAGCGATTTTGACATGTGTTGTTGTATGAGCCATACACCACCAGTATGCAACTACCTATCATAAACGGGTGAAACGAACAGGCATAACCGTAGCAATAGACGATGCGTAATCTCAGATTGCGCATATATTTATCTGTCAAACGGATCGGTTTGATATATTTATCTGTCAAAAAAAAAATTATATATCTCGGACATCTTCTTCTTCTTCTTTGGCTCAACAACCGATGTCGGTCAAGGCCTGCCTGTACCCACTTGTGGGCTTGGCTTTCAGTGACTAATTGATTCCCCGCCATAGCAGGATAGTCAGTCCTACGTATGGCGGCACGGTCTATTTGGGGATTGAACCCATGACGGGCATGTTGTTAAGTCGTACGAGTTGACGACTGTACTACGAGACGATATCTCGGACATATAATCTTGAAAATTTTGCGCAATCTTGGCGCAATCAGAAATTGTATGGAAATGACGTTTATAGCTCAGGGTTGGCTACGCGAAATGACATATGTTTTGATAAAACGAATATATGCGCAATCTGAGATTGCGCATCGTGTATTAATACGGTAAGAAACAAAGCTGAACAGAGAAAAAACAGTTTAAAAAAGGTCGTAAGATAGGGATCAGCTGTTATCAAAACTAACCATGAAAAACTCGGTTTTTTTAGTGCGTAATACTTAAAAAAATCGTTTTTTGTAGGAACTTATTGTGCCTTCGTTTTAATTCCTATCAATTATTGTTGAAGATGTTAACTACTACGCAATCATGCAATGTTGTGAGCGATAATTATTAAGTTTTATTAGCGCTTTTAACGATTTTAGTATAGGACTGCCCTGTATTGAATGAAGAAAAACTGCAATAGCACGAGGAATTGATTTTCATCCCGGCGTTTGTATGGCCGTTGCCCACAGTGCATTGGTTTCCGTTTGATTAAATGCAAAATGTTTTAAAACCATTTTATTTGATTTTGCAAACAAAATGGTTTTATTCTTAGCTTAAAGGCACTGTTGGAAATTTAATAATTATTTCAATTTATTAGTTTGAATTCGGATTTCGTAATTCAAGTTAGGGTAGCTAAATGAGCTCTACAATGACCTGATGATTGGAATGAACTCATGACATTTGAATAAACAGTAGCAAATTGATTGGCACAAAGGACACAACGGCTATTCTCGACATTTTTCCGTTTTTGGGCGATTCGCATTTCCCATCCAGCAATTTAGTGATAATTTATCACAGTCACAAAGAAAAACCTAGTAAATATTTAGACATTGATTATCTTTGAAGCATTCAGCAGCAATAAATGCGTTTCAAATTCAAAAGCGTTGTTTTTAATCATGAATATCTATAAATATGGTTGTAAAATGTATCAAACACAATCAGTGGAATTGAAATGTAATCTATTAAAGTGCATCGACGCATTCTAAGGATTAACTAATTTGCACTAGTGCTCCATCAAACGTACAATCAAAGGATTTTAATCAAAGTATTGCGTACACGTCGGTGTATTGATACAAGCGAAGTGATGAGTTCATGCTTCCGAAGTAATTACTCATGCAGTAGAAAAGTGTTATTAAATCTATACAAATTAAAATGGTATAAATTTATTCAGAAAATGATTGCCAGTTCATGTGTTTGTTTTTTTTTGCTTCATTATATGTAAATATATATGTTTTTAAATAGTTCAGCAAGTTGAACACGGTTGAAAATATATTTAAAAATAAAAACTTCTTTAAAGGTGAAAAAAAGATGTAATGAATCCCTTTTATGAAGAAAACAGCAAACTATTGAATGTTTTCCTCCAAACCCAGGGTTGGCAACTCTTTCACACGCGAAGCATCTTTTTCGATTAACAAAACAATGCAGCATAAAATATGACGCACCGTTGTTGAAGCGCACCACACTGCTCAAGGCTCAAATCCGCAAACAAATCTTCCAACGCTCTGTTCCATCACGAATCTCCCACCCACTCCTCTCCTCCACCCGTTGTCGCACCAAAACCGCCGCTTTCCACTGATCAAATCGTGTGCGGCCTCGCTAATGACTGACATTCGAGCCCTGTCTGGGCAGCGGGCCAAGGAAAGGCCTCATTTTTCCGATATTTATCGCCCCGCCGGTCGCCGGCACAATAAATAATTCCACACAGCACAAGGGAACTAAGGTGAAGCGAAAGGGAGCGGAGTTGTAAGTGCGGACAGCAGCGGGCAGCAAAACAAAATGAGTGCTGTACGCGCCACCATCAAAGCGCGCACGAGTCCGCTTTTATTCGGCTCAACCGATTCCAACCGGGCTGGCTGGGGTTTTCTCGTTTTTTTTCGATAATAACTCCGCGGTATCCTTGTTGTTTTGTTCCGGCATTATGCTAGAGCGAGTGTGGGTGGAGGGGAGAGGGCGGGAAGGGTGTAAGATGAAGCCGGGAGTGATTATTTTTTCGGGCCGTCCCCTTTTATCTGAGCGCCACCCTGATCGGGCTCCTCGGGTGATACGGTAAAGGGGAAAGGGGGGTAAGGGGGAGGGAGTGAAAGGAGTGTGTGTGTGTATTGTCACGGGGTGGAACCTAAACTCGGTTTTGGTCGTAAATTTCGTCATTTATTAAAACGATTGGAACCGACATCAAATGGGGATGAAATTGATGATTTTCACCCGAAGCGGAAACGGAAACGTATAATGCGAGAAGAGGAGGGCATCGCAACCCCATTGCGTCGAACCACAAAGAAACCGGAGGGGAAGGGGGGCACGACATTGGGGCAGGACATTGTCCAAAACTTTTTCCAGAACACCGCTCGATGGACAGAGCACACGCGCGGGCACACGGTCGTTACATAATCGCTGGCAACCGACGGCGATCTATTTTGACACCGCTTTGCTGTGGAACAATGGCCGTGCGCGTGTATAACGGTGTGGGTCAATAAAGCGAAAGAAAGAAAAGCACACACACACACACACACATCGACGGATTGGTTGTGATGGAAAAATAATCAACTATTATATCCTGAAAATGGTGATTAATTCATACACAAATTGAATCCAATCACGCAACTAATCAATTATATTTCCATCTTCACCTGAGCGCCACGGCGCAGCCCCGTGGGTCCAAAATGGGGGGCTGCATTTCGGAACGCTTATTAGCACCCCTTAAAGGCTGGCGCGCCCCTCTTTAGCTTTTATTCCCCCACTCCCCTCGCTTCGTTGTTGTGTGATCAATGGTGTTTTGTAGTCGGTGTTGGCGGTGCCGTACAAACAGGGAACGTTCATAACAGCAGAGCGTGCAGCATGTCGAGGCTTTTATCGTGAACCGTCGAGGTAGGAAGCTTGTAGTACCATACGAAAACACTGGTTGTCCTTTACTTGCCTCCACTCCGTCCACTTCTTAAGGCGTTTCGTGCCGTGCGCTCTTTTTGGGGTCGCGAATGCATTGTGCAAAAGAGCGCACCGAATAGCGAACAATGCACGTCACGGGACACACTGTTGATGGCTAGCGTCTCGTTGTTGCATGCACGGACTCTTGTATGGCCCCGTTTTCCCCCAGTGGCAAAACCCACACGCACATCGCACACTCTACTACCACCGTGAGTAAAAGGTTTGCGTCACAAAACTTCCTCTACCGGGTTTCGCAATCATTGCTGGCACGCACTGCCATCATCCATCAGGGCACGGCCGCAGCACAGACGGCGCAGCTAAACTTATCCTCACCTTTCTCTCCCTAGCACGTGAGGGAACCGTACCGTAACACCTTTCTGACAGCTGCTGCTGCTGCCGGCTGGCTAGCCGGAATTGTTTGCTGACGGCAAATCGTGCAAAAGTTTTATTAAACAAGCTGAAGGGTGCACGTGGAATGCAATTATAAAAAGTGTCATTTACGGTGAAGGTTCCGGCAAACACCCTCGTTTGGTGGCGGCCATACTGGTGTGTATAGTGTGAGTGTGTGAATGCATGGGGGCTAGGGCGCAAAAGTTTGCAGGCACTGGTTGCACGGAGCATGAGTATGTCGCCCTTGCGTGGAGGAAGTTCAATGAGCAAACATATTACATTGTTAGTTTATTTAGCACGAATGGACGGAAGTCGCCATGCAGCGTGTGACATTTTCTATCAAACACTATTCTGCCGAAAGAAAAGCCATACCGGTGCTTTAATTAAACTTTGACTCGGACGCATTAATTTTGTAGAAAATAGTTGTACAACTGGCTGTATTACAGGGTTTCCCAAGTGATATTCTCACGAGATGTATTTCAACAACTGTCATAAAGTGGTTTGCGGAAATGCATTTATTAAATGCAATCTGTTGAGCATTCGAAACAAGTTTCAGTGCAAAACGAGTCCTGAAAAAAAAAAACTAAACACTAATTAAAAGCTTTTATATTGGGCGGTCCCATGGTACATTCGTCAACTCGAACGACTCAATAACACGCCTGTAATGGGTTTAAGCCCGGAATGGACCGTCCCCCGTAGTAAGGACTATCCGGCTACGTGGTATTGAATAAAGTCTTGAAAGCCTGTTTAGGCCGGCATGTCCTCGTAGGACGTTTACGCCAAATAGAAGAAGTAGAAGGATATTGGTAATTAAGCTGTAGGTTACACACCAAAAAAAATAAAAAATAGGTAAGCAAAGCCGTGGATTTCCAGGTCCTTATGAAAAATAACGAAACTTTTTAATAATCTAGATTCTATCAATTAGTCTTCTTGATATACCTCGTTCACAATAGTATTCAATTTCGTCTATATGATTTTCAACACTTAACAGGAAGGAATTGGTAATTTGATTTGCAAATTGCTAGCAGCAGGACAGTAACGTGTGGGTGTGATCAGGGCCAGTCAGTCACGGGGCCCTCGCTACTCGAGTACAGGGACCCTCATGGGAGTTGAAGTGGTAGATCTTATACGCGGATTCTGAGATACACGGTTTTCCAAATTGACAGCTCCTTGAAGAATTTGTGGCACATCAAATGTCAAATTCAAAACAAAATTTTAATTCAGTTGAACTTTAAAAATCGTTCAACAAAGTTCAATATTGTAATCTTAGGTAAGAAGCATGTCAAATAAGCATTTTGGAGATTAGAATCTACCGATTCAAGCAACGTTTAACGAAAATTAGCAACGTTTTGGCAGAAAACCGTAAAAATTGACTTTTGTGGAAGTTAAATCACGTGTGAGTGATTAAATTGGTTTAATACGCAGCAAGATACGCGCATTCTTCTCAATTCGCTTTAAAGCCATCTGTCGGGGGCAACCTGTACTCTACCAATCGTTATATATGATTAACGATCCACGGGTCCCCTGGCAACCGATCAGTCCACCCACTGTTCAATACATCTCTCTGAACTGTCAGACTAAATTCAGCTTGCGATATGTTGAAAATCATGTAGAAGAACTAAAACATTATTGTGCTTCAAATAAAACATTTGACAGCTGTTAAATATTAGTCAATTTGCAAGCAACGAAGAAAGTTGTTGACAATGGAACTTTGCGCAGAAAGCCCTGTAATGCTTATGGAGTACATTACGCTTATAGGGAATTTACAAACTTTTATTTGAATGTTTCAAGTTTGCAATGCTTTAAGAACGATTTCCGCTTTAAATGACACATCCAATTAAAGTATTTTAAACTATGTTTTATCCTATGGTACAAATCTGTATTTGGAACAAAAGTGATGCCAGACTCTGATTTAACACATTGCACATCTTGTTGAAGACATTGAAATTGAAGAGTTGGAGGAATGTTGAGAAACATCTCGATATAAATAAATTATTCCGTTCAACAGTGGAAAGTGTCTCAAAAACTAAAGTAAATAAAGATAAAATTAAAAGCGAATATGAAATAACACAACACCCTGTTCACTTGCAGCGTTGTCCGCACACAATGCGCTCTTTATCATACTCGCCCACATTATTCCTAGCAATATACTTCATTTCTTGAAGAATTTATTAAACCGTTTACAGTTTTATCCACCACAGACCGTTTTCTAACCGCTTTCTTTTCTTTCTCTCAACACTCCATTTTCTCTGTCGCTGCCCTGGTGCACGATCTATCATTTCATAAAATGGAAACGCGCTGGACTCTCTCTCTGGACCACACCGCACCGGCCCGACAACGCTGCCCTCTGCCGCACTCGCCGATAATAGGATTAAGCCACAGCTTCCCGGAGCCATTTATTTCAACAATTGATACTGACGCACCAACCGTCGCACCGAAATTTATGACTCGAGGGCATCTCTACAAGGCTATCATCGGCGACTCGATCGAGCTGCCGTGCAAAGTAAAGGATCTGGGTAAGTATTGCCGCCTGTACTGCCCGTGTATCTGTCTCACTTCCCATCCACTTGCATTGAGTTTCCCCCCTATCACCTATCTTCCTTTGACCGTACCGCAAGGCACACGGGGGTAGGTGTGGAATTTTGTAAGCGCCTGAATGTATGCTTCCCAGCGGCACGTAAATAAGGTTTTTGGTTCCAGCTCGTGACGTGGCCGGGGTGCCGCTTGTGTAGTAGTGTTTTGCCCCGGAGCCGGAGGGGATGCATTGAGGAGGGGATAGTGCTGGGGCCAGACCACAAGGCAGGTCTGTTTATCAGGTCTCGTTTATGGTCAGTGCCAGAGCAGGCTACAAAGCGTTGGTCAGTGCACAGGGCCAGGGCCACAATGTGTGCAACCGTCTCCCTGGTCTGGCACACACACACACACACCAGCACGCAGTGACTGGATGGCCTCTTCCCTTGGGGCTGGTGATCTTGCATTGAATCTTGCTACGGTGGTGCAGCGCGCCCATCTAGATATGCAAACAAGCAGCATGGGAAGCGAACCGTTCCAGAAGTGAACCGGACCAGGAGTCTTAGTTTTAAAACCCTTCAATGCAGCGCTGCTTTAATGCCGCGCGTTGGCAAGGCAGAAGTCTGCTCGAGATGGATGCATGCTGGTTATTAGGAATGCACACTGCAAATTAGACAATGGCCAATTGTCAGCTGCTGTTTGTGGCAACTGGTTGAGTTAAGCTTTGCTGGAAAGCTGCCTAACAGCATTAAGTCTTTAGAAAAGTGAGAAATCATTGATTGTAGCGCCCAGAATTATGCAGAAAACATCTTATTTGCAGTAATAATTGTAGTAGCAAATTGAATCGACAATCCAAAACTCTGCTTTAGCTTCGCTTTTTTAAAGCCCTCCCCGTAAAAGCCTTAAACAATCTAAAAGAGATTAAAATAAAATTAAAGGCCAATAAAATTAGTCCCTGCTCGCCACGGAACACGGAACCCTCAGACAAATGGCTAACGACACTCATAATCATTTTAGGACATACACACATATTCGCACACACACAAACACACGACTGCTCCTTTTTCGATCCGTCAAAAGCCAAATGAGAAGGGAAGGAGCTGGAGCAGGGTCGTACTGCGTCGATAAGTACTCAATAGCAGACGGTGTAGGTACTTCCAGGGACCGATCGTTTCAAAAACCGCACGCATACACTAACACCAACCCCTTCCTGTTCCTCTGTTTTCCCATCCCGGTCCAGCTCCAACCCGGAACTTCCGTCTCTCGATGGCTATTTGCATGCGCTTAATATTTGCGCTGTACTTTGTGTTTTTAATAATCTGCCTTCAATTGGCCCGAGTGTGGCTCGGACAAGGCTGGGGCATGACGGCACACACACACACATAAACACACACACACACCACCACTGGAAGGGCCACCATCGCATGCTAATGGTTCTTCGTTTGCTTCCATTTTCGATAGCGTTCGAGTGCCTCGTTGTCATTATTGTTATTATACGGTCTCCCGTTACCATTCTCCCTGTGACACCTCTGCAGAGGTCTATTTTGTCATGCAGAAAACTGTGAAAACACAGAGCCAAACCTCGGGCGCCTCACCCCGACAGTACGCTACGCGCTACGGGCCAAGGCAGCAACAGCAACCCCGGGGTCCCGGGTGGTTTTGGCACTGCGGTTTTCAGCAGCATATGGCCGCCAGTTGCACTCATGTGTACTCTTTGCCTCATTGTTCTCCTTTACTCCCAACCCCCACCCACTCTCTCTCTCTCTCCAACAGGGTCGTACGTGCTGCTGTGGCGTCGGGGGACCTCGGTGCTTACGGCGGCTAATTTAATGGTGACACGTGATCCAAGATTCAAGCTGGTCGAGGGCTACAACCTGCAGATAGCGAACGTGAAAATCCAGGACGCCGGTGATTATATCTGTCAGATCGGCGATAACGAAAGCCGGGACCAGGTCCACACGCTCGAGATACTGGGTAAGTGGTGGCGCCGTGCGATGTTACGGTTGATGGGGTTTGATGTTTTGCGAGTTTGAGCTGAACTGGAATCGATTAGCGGAAGCAAAACCCCGACCCGGTTGGGTGGGGCTAAACAGATCGCAAAACAAAACCAGTCTCTATTGCATTTAACTCGAAACAAAGCCAAGCAAATATGACACACGTCACAGCTTTTGCCGTTGACAGTGTGTGTGTGTGTTTTGTTTGGGACGAGTGGCTTACCGCGCACCGAATAAACCATCCACAGGCTGCTGAAAGTGATACCTCCCCCCGCTCGGGTTGGGGCATCGCTTGACAGTCGAGGCACGCCAATCATCGTCATCGCCGTTGCAACATACTAATCGAATAACGATACTTTCAGTGCCACCCACCATACGCGTCGTGCCCCAGAATCGACAAATCACCGCCCGGAAGGGCAGCACGGTCACGCTGGAATGCAAAGCGTCGGGCAACCCGGTGCCGGCCATCTACTGGCACAAGAAGGTAAGTTTCGGGCGCACCGGTAAGTCAGGTCAAGACGTTTGTTTCTCCTTTCCGGTCGGGGATGTCAAGGAAGCAGCGTCTCGTACACTCCTCGCTTCGGGCGATCGGTGGGATGCGAAAACAAACGCACACTCGCAACAGTGGGTGTGTGTGTGCGCTTGGGTAGATACGGTCTTTTGCCTGAGTAAATATTGTGCACTCGAGTTTATTATCGAGATGTCCGGGTGTGCTCGTACTGGCTGTAAATTATGCTGCATGGAAGCTAGCTCCGAGCGAGGACTGTGCTTCTGGTTGGTAAGCGGTGGAAAAGCCAACATAAGGCACTCTTACCGATCGCCATATTGAATTTACACTCGCAGCAAGTAATGGGTAGTGATATGAATAGTTTAGCAGACAGGGGTCAGCACAAGTACAGGGTTTTCCAAGTCACTTTCGAATGTAAACATTGTTATTCACCGCGTGCAACATGTTTTTTTTTTATTCAGAAGTAACGGTCCAAAAAGGTCGTATTGCTTAAGAGTAGAAAATACAAAGGTAGTTCATGGCGCTACAATCCATATTGGCAGGGAGACATTTCCTTCTCTGAGCCATGGAAGGGCACCTTATCCCGGGTGTACTCGGACTCGTGCAACATGTTAATCCACATCAATCTGATATTTCATTTCCATCATAACGATTTTTAACTTCTTCACCATGATTTTCAACACGACGCAAGCTGGATTGAGTTATACAGTTCTGTGTGATGTGTTGAAAATCATGTTTAAAAACTGAAATTTCATTTTGAAGCAAATACACTATTTGACAGCTGTTGAAAAACATCTTGGATGCGGTGAATAATTATGTACACATTCGAAACTGACTTGGAAAACCCTGTAATATGTGTGTGGATCTGGAGATGAACGTTCCTTAGAATTTTGAAAATAAGCTTATTTCAATATCAAATTCAAATAAGAGGTAGTCCAATAGAAAATTTTAAAAATAAATGGATTTACTAATTAGGATGTACAGTACGCAAAAAACCAATATAAATGTTTTTCAAAAGATGAGTAAATTTTGATCCGTACAACGACTTTTCCTAGGTTTTTAGTTGTCGAATCCATCGATAAGTCATGTTGGCTGCTACTTTTAGCACTTTTTGTAAGCTAATTCTGCTTGTAGTTCCTTCGTATTTCATTCTTTTTTATACAAGATTTCACTTCTTAGTTCGATCTCTTATAAGAAGCTTTCAAATTGGTGAAAGTTTCGTTACGAAATGGAAATTTCTAGGAACAAAAACTATATTTAAAAAATGTAGACCTCAAACACGTCGTTTTAGACGATGAATTGTAATACTAGATCATTCATAAATTTCTAAATAAGATAACATTACGGGAAACCAGCAAAAATGTTGACAATCGCTTTAAATGGCGAGATTTATACTAATTTTTCTATTTTTAATTCGATTGCCCACAGTTATTGGGCTCAATTTCCAATGATAGTGATCAATTCAAGTGATAAAACACCAATTCCAAAATTGACCCCGAAAACAGTGTAATGTTGTAGCAGTGTAGTGTGGCATGAATAGTTCAATGCTATTCTTGGACTATGTTCTATATGCAATTGGCAATGTTGAGATGGTAAAATTACGGATTCGAAATCAAGAATATGATGACTTGCGTTAGAGAGCCTTCTTGATAGAACCCATTGAAAATCCACTTGAGGCTTTATCGTATCGAGCTGGTATTTACTGTAGAATTTCGCAATTATTTCCTCGCTCAGACTGCCAGATATTGAACTTTCTGGGAAGTTAATCAAACTTTCCAAGGCTGTGATAAACCACACTGCCTTTCCTTTCTTCGCGATACGTTCTACGAAAATGGTTAAATTTGATTTTTATTTGTCTGCTTCTTCACCACAAAATCACCGTCGTCAGGACGCGTTCAGTGGATCGTCGCACCTGTCGGAAAGCCCAACACTGCTGCTGGAGCGTGTCGATCGCCACCATGCCGGTGTGTACCAGTGTACCGCGGACAACGGCGTCCGGGAAGCGGTCCACGTCGACATCGATGTCACGGTTCTGTGTAAGTATTGCGCATATTCGTTTCCTGTTAATGCTGCTGCGAGCAGGTGAGGAGCATTTTCCTTTCCTATCCTATCCCCTAACCTCGTCCATCATTTCACCGTCTATACCCGGTCAGTTGTACAGTGCAATGATGTTGTTTACGCTGGAAATGGTACCGGTCACCAGTAGAAACAGTCCAAAGCAGCAGAGTGCGAAATTCTTCACCAAGCGCCACCGCAGCCGGCCGAAATCGTTCGGCCACCGGTACACCGTATCGACCACGATCGGTATCCACAGGGCGAGGATGGGGTTCAGTACGGCCCCCAGCAGTCCCATAAACGTGCCGAGATGAGGTATGCCGCAGGCGGCCGCTACGTTCACCGCCAGCATGCCCAGCCGCAGGCCGCTCTGGGCCACCCCGTTCCACCGTTTCGGTACGCGCGTGTGCAGCTTCTTCCAGGCAATCTCGGTGGGGACGTAAAAAATCAACCCAATGGAAAATAGCACAGCGACGGCCGACAGCACTTGTACGCACGAAACCAACCTGTGGGGGGTGGGGGAGGAAAAAGGGAAGGGATATTATGTGTTCGGGGCGATAAGACAGTGGGCGATCAAATGCAGACATCGCATTGGGTTTTTTTTTTCATGTCCGCAGCAGCTTACACGTTTTCGGTGGGGAAGTTAAGTATGATGGAGCTTTCCACGTCATCGCCGTACCGGATGTAGCCGACGGCACCGAAGAAGCTGTACAGGATGGCCAGACAGAGGTAGTTCAGGTTGACGATGCCGGGACAGCCGAGATAGTGCTGCGGATGACGCATCTGATTTTCCAGCGGGAATATGAGACACGTGGCGTCCAGCGCAAAGTACACGATGCTGCAATGTTTTCGTGTGTGTGTGTTTTTTTTTGAAGACGATCAAAAACAGATGAGTGGGTTTTGCTTTTTTGGGAGTGCAAAAACAGACCGTTACCCCATGTATGGTGCGACCGTTGATGCGGTCGGCAGCATGCGCCGGTTCTCCAGCGACAGCGGCTCTTGGAAGATAAACACGAGCGAGATGACGATGTTGGCGAGGATAAGAAAGCCGGCGATGGCCGAAAACGGGACCAGATACTTGATCTCGCGTATCTGCGTGATGAACAGGATCGGCACGCCGACGAGCAGTATGTACGTGCGGTCGCTCCAGTCCCACCCGGTGCGGTAGTTGACCACCTCGCGCAGCGTGGTGCCAACGAACACGATAAACACGACGACCGTCGTCAGCATCAGGTACCAATCGATGATGTTGCTGTAGCGTGGCATAAAAAACAACATACGAATGAAGTCTATTGAACATGGGAATTGGCGGAAGCGCTGGTGTACTGACCGTAGTGCCGTGCCGAGCGCTCGCACGCTGGCCGGACCGTTGGCGCACGCTTTTTCCACCGTTTCGGCAAACCCGAGCACCGGTATGCGCTCCTTCTTGCAAATCTTGTACGACGTGCTGACCTGAAACGGAGATTGCGAGAGATTGTGCGGATTGTGTGTGTTTCCGCGCCGTGTTATTGCATGTGTGTGGCTGTGTTTTGCGTGCGTCCCACTGCCCCACTGTGTGAGCCGTTCAATTATGTGAGCCACACCGGCGGGGGAAGCAATGGATGAGCCTGAGGAACTGTACCATCAAACATACCAGTATGTGCGCGCTGTGCGAGCAGAGCATCGCGAAGAGGAACGCACCGAACACGCCAAACACGAGCCCGCCGTTCTTGAACGCGTACGGTACGGAAAGGATGCCGATGCCGAGGGCCGACTTCATGACGTGCACGAACGTGCCGAGCGTACTGCAGCGGGATAATCGGGATGCGAGAAAGAGGGGGAAAGGGGGGGAGATTGAGCTTTTTGTGTTCTCAGTGGTGTTAGTGGATCGCGGCCAGGAGTTGCCTATGAGCTTTACTTACGAGGTGGGATTCGACACATCCCGGTATTTGTGTGGATCGTACTGGCTCGGCGTCGTGATTTGGCTGCAATCATAAGCGAAAGAGTGGCAGAAATGCGGGAAATGGTACGGATTGAAATTAGGTTACAATTAGACGGAATTTGCGTGGAGGTGTGAGTGTGTTGATAATGCAATCGCAATGTTTCATATGCGCTTAGATTATGGCTCTAGTGTTTGGTTAAATTCCAAGATTTATGAGCTGCTTCTAGCAAACTCGATGCCAGCAAATATTGGCTTCTGGTTTGAGAAACAGCAACGCATTTAGGAGTTCGAGATATGCTTCTGGGAAAGGGTATTGCATAACAGGTTGTGTGTATGTTCGAAATATTGTTCAAGTAATGGATTAAACGGGTGTCTGTTCCCTTTTCTGTGGACTAAACCCAACTTTGGATGACTTCGCGGTGCTGTAAAAGTTAAATGAGCACTGTTACCGTAGGAAGACATTTTATTTTTCCTTGACTGCTCCTGTGTACTCATTACAAAGGAACAGCTCAGGAAAACCTACAAATGGAGTTTTAAAGTTGGTTTCACATGAATAGCTAACATTAACGATTTCCTGCATTGTGTTTACACCGTAAACAGCTAAGGCAGTTACACCGAAACGCCGTCAATAAATAACGCAAAATTGTAAGATTGAACAGTAAATGTAAATTGGTAAAGCCGTGGAATGTAACAGCTGCTTATAGTGAGTTTACGCTGTTAACATTAATTTGAACTTTAAACGTCAATTTGACAGCTTTATTTCAGTTCAATCAACAGAGCAAACACTGTACTAGAAATATTCTTTTAAACCTCTAAGTTTTACCTTGAAGTTCACCTATGTTAACTGTTTAATCTAATTTTAAAAATGTTTCTATATGTTTTCGGTATCCTTCATGGCATCAAACATATCAAACCATGCCAGAAGTATGCGAAAATACATTGTGCAAATCAATTACGTTTGAAGAACAGTAGTACCAGAAAAATACAGTGAACAGTAGTACCAGAAGAACAGTAGTACCAGAAAAATACAAAAATCTCTCAAAGATGTAATGTCTTCAAGTTGAATTGTTTCTTTAAGATGTAAATTTTGATGATCCCGTCATTTTCCAAACATTGTATGTCTCTGCAAGATACAAAGCAAAGTGAGTTTATATATCTGGTGGGCATATCCAGCGCAATTTGACGTCTAAAAACGAAAATAGGTAGAAAACCTGGTTCGACAGTTAGATTCATAACAAACGGGGTGCTTTTATTGTTGTTATATATACTTTTTTCTAAGTCTATCTTTAATTTTCACAATTTCACACGATATTTGGAAACAAACAGAGGTCTATTGAATGAAACAAATGGATATGCACAGACACTCTTATAAGTTCCTCACTTTAAGTATGATAGCATATTTGGTTCGGTTGGTACACTGCTACTTGCTTGCTGGCTGAACGGATTCAATAATTGTAGTCTATATTTAAGATTTAGCGAAGGAAATGTGTTGTTGTAATCCAGTAATCTTCAGATCATCATTTTGATTAAAGAACTGGCTTTAACGTAAGTTTTTTTTGGCTACTTTCTTCGTGCTACGCCTAAGTAAAACCACATACCTTTTCTGCGAAATACTATTTAAACTTCAAGGCATACTAGATTTTTTCATGGAACAAACTGTCAAATTGTGTGTCGATGCAGTGGCGGGTTTACAGTGTCGGAGGTCCTAAGCAGTAAGGAGACCTTCTGTACATGATTACCGGGGGGTACCCGGGGAGTGCTTAGGGTTCGTCTAGCACGAGGCCTTAACGTCCATCACCCTTGGGCCCCTTCTTCCTAATACAGTGCCATATTATATCAACTTTTATTGATAATGGTCTAAAGATTCGCGGGGCCCCTCATTGACGGGGCCCCCGCAATTGCTTACTCTGCTTACCGTTAAAATCGCCACTGTATTGGTATAATCGATGTATTGGTGAGGAAGAACACCATAAGCCCACCTGATATATACACTCACTTTGGCAAGATACGATTTAGAAGCCAAAATTCTCTCAGATGAAGTTTTGGGTAACAGACAAGAATATTGGTCAAAGGATGCCAAGTTTTTCTCGTGGATACATGCATACTTCATAGCAACTCCTTCATTAGTTTTCCTCAACATGAATATCAGCCGTACCGGCGAACTCGTTCGACGAGAAACATCTGTCGCTCATGAGTGGACAGGGTTGTAAAACTAGGTTGGCCAGTACAAAATCTATACGGGTTTCTAATTTTTGATCTAGAGGACTATGAAATGAGTGAAAATGAGTGTCACGGCGAACGTTCAGAGGAACGAACGAGTTCGCTGGTACGGCTGTATCTCTCTTAGCTGACGGTTTTATGTAGATTCGAGATTTCACTGTATATCCATTTAGTTGTTTTGCATTCACTTCAAGCGTTTTAAAAGTATGACTTTGCTTATGAAATGCCTGGAAACGCGGAATGATGCTACAATACCAAACCATATTATTGTACATTTCAACACTTTGTTGGAGGCGTTAGATTATTTTAGCTAAAGATACAATACTTAATTTATTTTAAGATGTCATAAGGAATGCTATTTAGTACAGCCACGTTCATCCTAGTATCCTCATTCTGAACTACGGCAGGACTTCAAATGATATCTTTTGCACTTTCACTAATTGTCACAAAACCCACTCAACACTTTCACACGGCAATCAATACCTAACATAAACCACTACCGACCCATGCATTACCTTCCATCCGATTTGACCGCCAACAGTTCAACGCCTTCCGGAGCGGGAACGTTCTTCTCCATCTTTGCGCACGCAAACGCAGCCAGCCACACCGGACCGAAACGCCACCTTTAAATGTGGCAAACCTCTTTAAAACTGGCCGACCAAACGGTGTCCGCGCAAATTGCACACCCCAAAATCGGAACTAACACCTCACCACAACGCACGCCACTACCACCACCACCACAAAACTGATGAAATCAGATTTAGCTCAATTGATGTTCGACTCCGACTCGCCACTAATTGATTTGACGTACTCACGGGCGGCCCCGTCCGCATCCGCATACATAAACAACGGTCCCAACTTGTCACCAACTACTCAACACAACAACACAAGAACAACAAGCGTCACGGCGCTGGCTCGACACATTAATTGCCCTCGCACTGGTGTTGCTCTGCCGGGCGGGCTAGCAGCAGGCACTTGACATTTTCGGCCACGCTTGACTTCAAACACTCTCCGGGATATCAACCGCTCTCTCGCGCCTGACGGTGACACTTATGCTGCCCGCGTGACGGCGTGTTCTCCCCCTCGGCCTCACACCTACTCATACTCAGCCTGATGCAGCATGATGGTCGCAAAAACTTTCGTCCCAACAAGCACCACCTTAAAGTGTGGCCAACCGCACCGAAGATGACTGACTGGATCGATTCGCTGCCACACCGGGACTGAGCTAGAGTGTGTGGCAGCAGCGATTGCTCCCTTTCGTCGTGGTTTCGCGCAATGACAGATTTGAACTTGAGAGCGGCCGGTACGAACAGGTTTTGCGCACCCAGCAAATGAACCAGCATCAGAAAAGGGAATGGAAAAGAAAATACAGCAACCCCGTACGGCTGCGTGTCTTATGCAATGAAAACAATAAGATACATCATGCAGTAGCATCAGATCGATCTTCCCCAGTGAGGGGTGCAGATTGTTAACGCCTCGTTTTGCGGCTTCTTCGCTACCGCTCCGTTGTTCGCTATGATTTTCTCAACCCCACTGCACAGGCACGTGGTGGCGCGGTGGCGTAGTAATTACGGCAGCCGAACGGGAGTAACCTTCAGGCGGGTCAAGGTTGCCCTCCGCGCGGGGCAATGCGTTTTGAAAAGTGATCGTTATTTCCATTACCGGGCCCGCGCGGCATCTTAATTATGAACCATTGCGGCGTGAATGTGGCGTACAGCGGTACGATGAATAAAAGATTGGAGGATGCGAAAAGCATGTCGAGCCCACTTGTCAACAGGGAAGGTTGACGCGATCGTAACCAGTTGTGCAGTTTTTATGCATGTTTTTATTTGATTCATAATTGATGTTGCTTTCCGACCAGAATTGCTTCCTTTTTTTTACAGCCGAGCTGGAAACACAACGAGTCACGAGGTATTGCTTTGTTAGCATTCACATTATCATCGTTTTATCGCAGCTCCATCGTACCCGAATCGATTGATTGAAAGAATTTCAAATCAACTTCAACGTATTCCACCGTACAGAGTGGCTGCTTTAAGAATCAGTCTAATTGGATATTGATGCTGCCATCGCGTACCGAATTCCATCCCACACACACACACACCATTGCTATTGCGCGCTATGTGAGAAATTTAATTGCATGAATCATACAGCAGCCAGAGCGATACAAGAGCGATCATTATGCGATCGAAACATTCCCCACGAAACGCCGCTAGTGCGACGCTAAAACCTCCCCCCGCCGAATACCTGTGTGTCTCTGCTCGGGGCGCTAAATTCCTTTCCGGCAAGAACCGAAACTTGGCAGTTTCCGCTGCAGGTCGTACGGTGGCGATTGTGCAAAATTCTAGAAATGATAAATTTTCCCATATTGTGTTTTGGGGCTATAGAAAGGGAGCAAATTGAATGCACAAGCGAATAGGATGCTTCTCCCCACGCCTGGGGAGAAGAGCAATTGCTTAGACCTGTGTGTGCGGGGCGGAATGATGTGGGGGCAAGGTGTAAGAAAATTCGGTTCGAACCGGCACATGCCAATAATATTTGACTCCGTTCAATAGGAAACGGGTTTCCCCCGTGCTAGTGGGGAAGTGGAAGTGTTTACCTTTATTCGCAATTTCAATGCATTGCTGCATTCCTCAATTTGTTGCACAGAGAGACAGAGAGGAAGAGAAGAAAAGGGGGAACGGGGGGAGTCTAACGATGGGACTCATTCGTAAAATCTCGCCAACGTTCTGAGGTTATGCTGGGCGCATGCTGGTCCGCCTCCCAAAACCCTAACGAGCCTGATCGTTTTGGTGCTGCAGGGAAATGCAGAAAAGGAAGCGAACGAGTCCCTCTAGTCCTCCACGCGAAAGCTCCGAGGCTGTTTAGTGGCGGAAGCATGGGATCACGAAAATTGCACAAACACTTAGAGCGGAGAATGTTTGTATGGATTTCTATGCTGCTACCCGTGCATTGCTGCTCGCTTTCCTGGAACGGGAGCACAAAGGCGGCGCGTTTTTCTTCTGGGAAAGCTTTTTGGGATATAAATATATATATAGATGTGCAATTGTGCACAACGTGTACGAGCGTACGAGGTACCAGATGCACACTGGAGCCTCTTTTTATGGTTTTCTTGTTTTTGTTTGTTCGTGTCTGTGTTTTGTAGAATTTTCCCGTGAAAGCGATTGTGTCGTTAGATGTGTGGGAGAAAATCTGTACTTTCCAGGAAAAGGAGCGCTGTACTTTGCCGCAATGTATGCAAGCATTGCACGAGTGAATGAATTTATTGGAAAGAAAGCAAAACAACATCGTCGCTTCAAGCATAAAGAGCCTGTCAAAATGGAATTGATGCATCACAAACGTGTCTATATAAACTTCAGCCTAATTACGCTCCTTTCCTTCTATTCCCTCACTCACTCCGCGCTGTGATAGTTTGATACACTTTTAAGCACAATCATCCCGTAATTGATTACATTTTCTTCTCCCCCCCACCGCGCGTTCATAATTATCATCTTTTGCCTTCTTCCAACCCGCAGCACCGCCGGACATTACCGTCGAGAAGACGTGGGTTCATGCCAGCGAGGGCTTCGACATCGATCTCGTATGCATCGTGCACGGTGACGTGAACTCGGAGGTAAGGTGAACTCATTAAAACTTTCCCTCAGAAATGCTCTACACACTTTACACACCACCTCCGCTCGGCGTTCCACCCGTGAGCAAGCAGTGAAAAGTAAACTCGGGGGTAAAAATTCCCGCTAATTGTTAGGATTTCTGACAGTTTTGCAAAGACATGGAAACTTTGTCCTCGCGCACCATCGCGCCATCCCCATCGGTGTCTCCCCAACGCGTCGGTACCCCTGGTCGATCGCTCGGCACCACCTCAAGAGCGTCGGGACTTAAAATATGCTGCCGGTTGCAGCATAAGTTTGTCCCCGTAAGACGATGATTCCATCCGAATGAAAGTCAAAATAATGTGAACGAAATCAACATTGCAGTCGGTTGTTGAAATTTGTCTCCCCCTACCATCAAAGATCGCATTACAGCGCACTGCCACTACACCGGAGCGTTTAAAACTCCAACAGCTCCTCCTCCGAGACGGGTTGCAGTAGTGTGTGTGTGTGCCACGGCACTATTTGCGCAACAATTTCTTTTGCTGCAGTTGCACCCACTGCAATCCACTCCCGGACGAGTGTGTATACGATACCGGCGTTGCACCTAGCGTCCTAGCGTGAGTGGGTACACACCTTTCCCTCGGAGTGTGTGTGTGTGTGCTCTGCAGCAGTGTCACACTGCACTTTGTGACAACTTTTCCGTCAAACTTTGTAATTCATTTGCGATCAACTTCTGCCGCTGCCGCTCGATGTAAATCAACGTCCAAAAGTTGTGCGCACCACCCGGGGTGGGTTTTGCGGAATTGCTAACGATTTATTTACATTTGCAATGGAAACGTTAATTGTAAACGACTTTTACAATTTGGGGTTGTATGTTTTTGTAGTTGTTGTTTGGTGGGGTGGCTTGCAGTAGGAAGTACGGTGTTGCCGTTTAGTGTTTTTGGTAGCGCAAAGTTTGCGCAACGGTTGAACCCTTTTTTGGGAGGAAATTGTAAGCAAGAATTTGAAACAGGGTTTGTTTGTAGGTGCACTTGAGCATAAAGAGCAGGAATTATAGCTACAAGTTAGTTCTATATCAAAAACAAATGTTCTTAAAAGCAAGAAGCAGTCGAATAGTTTGATCTGGAGATGTAGGGGAAGGTAGGTAAAGACGGACACGTTAAGGGAAATGGTAAAAATCTAAGCATATATAGGTGCTACGACGATGAAAATGTGCATACATTATCTTACACTCATGTTTTATCAGAAAATGTGTTGAAACTTTTAAATTTCTATCGATTTTTGCGTTTTTTTCATGAATGAAAAACATGATTTTTTTCGTGCAGTTTGGAAATGTTCGAGTAAGACGGACACCTGATATGGGAAAGATGGACACCATGAAGGCTAAGATGGACACCTTTAGAAAACGTTGGAAATTGAAGAGTTTTACAGTAATTTAACAAATTCTATCGCTTTCCACGCCCTGGTACGTTTACAAACCAATTCTTGGCCAATTGCAACGACGATTCATTCAGCCGTGAATTTAGGAATTGTAAGCACCGCTTCTAAAGGCCGGGCTACATTGATCGTACTCGCAAGTGTAATTTCGATTTTCACTAGCGCATCTGGCGGCGGCTGACCGAAGCATTTTGCCAAACAATTTGGAGCCGCTCCAGAAAATATGTTATTTTTCCTTGTTTTTTACTTTAACTGGACTGGAAAAGCTATGCAATTGATAGATGAATATGTTGTTCACGTATTTCAGCCATTTTCGCATAAAAAAACGGTGAAAAAACAACTTAAATTTGAGATTCGGCACGACCATTCCCTTGATGACCAAAAAAAGCTTCCACCAGCCGCCGCCAGATGCGCTAGTGAAAATCGAAATTACACTACGGAGTACGATCAATGTAGCCCGGCCTTAAAAGAACGTAGAATGCAGAATCTAAGGCATCTTTTTTAATATTGGTCACTAACAGTGGACGTTGCATCAGCTTACAGA
>SIXB01001226.1:0-45044 GCA_007018985.1 Anopheles bwambae | reverse complement strand
CGTCTCGGGCGTGCAAAATTCCATTTTGCCGTAACTGTACACCGTCGCGCGGTCATTGCACTATCGGTGGAATTGCAATGAGTATCGGTGGAATTGAACGGTTTGCACCAATACATAGGCCGGCAAAATACTGCAAAGCATAATACTCTGGATGGCTAACAACATCCCGGACGGCTCTCCCGGTTGTAGCCGCATCTCAGCATCGGTTGCGCCAAAAGGTAAATAAAATTAAATAAACAGCACAAGCGCCTCCACGCTGGATAGGCGGTGGTAGCGGGAAGTAATGTTCGAGGTGTAGTAAATGCCGACATGAAAGTTATGAATTATTATGATTATTAAATTGCACATTCGAGATTCGTTGCCATGTAGAGCAGCAACTCTTGCACAGCATAGCGTAGGGGTTGAAGTTCTGAAAGTCAATCAGATAACAAGTGCATCCTTAGCGTTCGAGTAGTTACAAAGCTACAAGTCCCAACAAAAGAGCACTACAATCACATTGCCACAACGTGGGATGCATTTGCACGCATAGGAATGAGTTTGCCGCCAAATTACACCCTCCCTAAACTACGAGTGGTTGTGGGATAGACTTCAGAGAATCAGAAAACGTATTGAACGATAACTTAATGGAGAGAATGATGTTTTCGACCAAGGAAGAATACAGATACCTTCGAATTAAAAATGGACACCTTCAATAACATTGAAAGCACGCAGACATAAACTGCAAATACATTGTTGTTGCCCGGGCATAACAGTGAGAAAACTTGTACAAAAACAAAAAATGCAACACAAACAATCGATTGTTATTCTTGCACTTGGTTAATCGAAGGAATCTTCATAAATCATGCCTGCATCAATATCACGCTTTATGCGTGCGATCCAAACCACCGACCACCGAGGGCACACGTAGAGGACCCTTCAGCCAGACGCAATCAATTACAACAACTATGGAATGCTTTCAGAATGCAATTCATGCACCAGCTTGCATCCCCCTCCTTGAAACAGGTGGCAAAGGATGGTCAAAAGGCTAGCTGGATGCAATAAAACGAACAGCATAAATGCATTTCCCGCCATCCTCTGCCGTTGCTTAACGACAGCGTAGCGCAAAGACGAGCGAACGGAAATCAAAAGCTAATGTCTAATTATGAAGGATTGCAACCTAACGCCCCTAACAGCAATCGTAAGGTCTTTACAATCTTTCCTAATTAAATGTTTCGCTTATCTAGACGCCGAACAATGGACAAATGTTGCTGTACATATTTAATGTTTAAATGTTAAGTTAAGAGGCGAAAGAACTCCGTTGGAGCCAAAGCCTCTATAAACTATTCAAACAAACAATACATGTTTAAATGTTAAGTCCAAAGTTTGCAAACAGTAACGTTAAGAAATTGTTTAAAGTCATATTTAATAATGTTAACAAAAATCGTTTGATTGATAACAAAATAACACTCAACCCACAAGTTTCACAATCCACGAACGAAGCAATACAAAAATATTTCAACCGCATATAATCAACCAATAATTCACACCATAAGATACTGATACTAATGCAGCATTACAGCGGCACAAATACGACGGCCAAATAATAGTTGCTTCCCCCTCGTATAGTTGTCGAAACGCAGCGAATTGCATCAAAATTAAACCGCTCTAACGACGCGTGCGTCAATAATGATCCTATCTACGGGCGAACAGGTGAAACAGGTTCTCCAAAAATTGAAACGGTCGCGCTAATCATGCACCCGGTGGTGTTGGTGGTTGTGCGTGTTTAAAACATGATACGTTACAGCGGGCCCACGGGCAGGCACATTGAAATTATGCCATTTATTACAAGATTTCTTCTTGCTTCCTGCGCGGTGGTAACGGATGCGCGTCCACACTTATGCTGGTTGATGAGCTGTTTATGATGTCATTAAATAGATAGAATAGGGCTTCCGGTCAATTTCAGAAATGGGTACGTTTTTTTTTTCTTTTCATTTTAAGCTGAACTGTTTTCATGCTTTTTAGGAAAAAACAAAAACAAAAACAATAATAATGGACAAATGTATCAAGAGACTATTGCAATCGTAAAAATGACCCGTTGAAGCAAGGTGTGGTTGAACAATAAAACCTTGAAGCTAAATAGCTAAAACAAAGTTTTTAGTTTCAAAGACTGAAACATTAAATATTCGGAAAAGGTTTCAAAAAACACCAGATCATGAACAACCCCAAACAGATAAGTTTTAATAAAAATATATAAATTCTTTGGTTTGAAATGTTATCTCGATCAAATATTGCATCATCAATTGCATAACATCGTCATCAGCGGCGTCGCTTATCGGAGCGAAAGTGCCCGGGCCCGCAGCATAAACATGGGCTCCAGAGCATGCATTTCAATGCTGGCCGATACGGGGCGGCAATAATGCAACAGCCACGGCCAAACTATGCGCATCCCGTTCGCTGCTGCTGCTTTGTGTGCATGTGCAAGTGCTCGCACCTAATTGTGTTTACGTGCGTCCAATAGTTTGCGCACACAAACACACACACACTCATACACCGTTCGGACGAGCCCTTGTTGTTGCTCCTTGTTGCCTTGCTTTCTTTCATCTCCAGCAACGCCGTCGCTCGCTCGGTCGCTCGTTCGCCGGTCTTCGTTTCCGTGGCCTCGGGTCGCAAATCCGAGGTCAACTGAGGTCACAGTCAGGACATCGCCCTCGAAATGTTCTCGCATATGGGGGCGCCCGAACCAGGCGCACCCGAACACTCTGAACTAGCCGAACTAACTACTACTATTGCTACTACTACTACTACTACTACCACTCAAAGCCCTCAAAGCTCCCTTCAGTGTGGACCCTCAGCCCTTTGTCCTCTTTCTGGGACAGTAAGGCGGTGGCGACGGAATGGCGGCTTTTGGCCCGGTCCTGCTGCAAAACGGCGATTGTTAGTGTGCAAGCCATAGCGAAAAAAAACGTTGACTCACCGTTCAAATGAGCGACGAGCAGGCGAGAGTAGTGGAAAATGGTTGCAAAAAAAAAACAACGAACTATTTCCCAAACTATGCGACATCTAGACCGCACACCGATGAAAAGTCCCATCGCGTTTCATGGCGTCCGATCGATAATGTCGTCTCGAAGCGCGAAACCATTCTTTCTGCCATCCGAAAATTCGGCATTTGATTCATACGGCTCTCAAATTGCTAAAACGGAGGACGCTTTTGCAGGATACAATTTTAAAATAATTTTCAAAATTAATTACTTCCCATAGCCACAAAACCCACAGGGCAAACATAATCAACCCGGGCCATCCCAACGGTATCCCTGCTTTCGTCATCGTGCCCAACACATAACTACACTCATCTTCGATCCGATTCCCTTGCCATTACGTCCTCCTGCCATAATTCTTATTTCTATGCTTAATTATGCTTTGTGTTGCATTGGCCCCGGCTATCAAATCCATTTTCCCCGACATGCTCATTCTCCTCATTATCTCTCGAGGGTCCTTCATCCTTGCCCGGCAGAAGCAATTATTAGAAATGTGTTTACTTTGTACTGTAGCATTCGAGCAGGACTTTTGTTCAAGTGCCATTGCCGGCGTGCCCCTTTATCCAGATGGCAGCGATTGGCGCCACACGTGCTGCCCCCCCTCAATATGTGGCGTGGCCATGGTTTCCCTCTCGCCCGCCAGGGAGCGAACGTCGTAAATCAATGCATATCGGTGCATAACGGGGAGCGGTTATCATCACGCCGATGCAAACATTCCCTGCTGGCGCATCTGTCTTCGCAGCTCTGCTATCTCACACACACACACATCAAACCTGAAGGAGGCTTGCACACAATCAGTGACTTTGCCCGCGCTGTTTGCAGGTGAGGCCCTCCCGTACCCTTTTGCTATCTATTTGCGCGCGCTTGTGTACATGTTCTTTGATGCTAGTAATGCGCCGGGTACGGAATTTTGCTCGTGTTGTTGTGTGCGAATCGACAGCTGCGCTTCACCCGGGCAAATAGCAATAACACACAGAATGGGGAGGGAATGGTGGGAAACGAAAATGGATGTTTCGTATGCATTTCCGTGTGGCACTGCTCTGTGCGGGATGGCGAATTTCAAAAATTGCTCGGCAAAAACGGAGCAAATTTTTGGAGAGCATAGCAAAGAACAATTACCGTTACCAACAATTTTGGGAGCACTCTATATGTTTTTATTACATTTTCCTTGCTATACGTCATAATATCATAATTAACAGACAATAATAACGTATTAATTCGACTCCAACTAGGTAAATGAACACTCTTTGAAACCCCGAATATTAAACCATGAAATTAGAAGTACAGGCGACCCCCAAGATACGACTGTATTTGGGACCGAAAAAATGTCCCAAAGCAAGGCGTAAGTCGAAATAGTCGTATGTCGAATATCTGTGAATATAAAGTTAATAACCGAAGTTGGAGAGTCAAAATTAATGAAATCGTGTATTTTATTTTAAACAATGTTCAATAATGTATTAATTTTACTCTAAAAGCCCTTTACACGATATAGATATTCAATATTGGATAGTTGGGGAATTTCAATGACAACTTTAAACCGTCAAAATCAAATCGTCGTATCTGCGAATCGTCGCAACTTGAAGGGGTCGTAACTCGGGGGACGCCTGTAGTAACTACTGAAGATGTATTTAATGCAGAAATTAAAAAAAGCAAACTGATTTTAGTAAATTCTTTAATATACCAAAATGATGATGATGATGATGGTGATGATAATGATGATAAGTCCCACCTTTTACCCTAACGCAGGTTTGAGAAGGACTTTTTTTAGAAGGAGGTATCTTTACGATAATATTACTCTAAGGTAGTTTTTGAAAAAGTTTAAAATATACGAGCAAGTGGTGGCAACGGACGTCATTTAAAAAAATCCATCGATTCATACACTCACCCAAGACGACCAACGTAGTTCCATCAAGAACAAAAAAACGGATCTAACTCTATCGAAAACATCAGGGCACAACTGTGACATGCATACCACCAACAACGGCTCCAGAGCACTACCTTTCAAAGCAGCAGATCCTGATCCGTTCTGTGTTTTTATGTAAGATATAAGATGGCGCTTTGCGTTCTTGGCCTATCTCAGGAGTGTCCGAAACCGCTCACGGTCTCGCACCTTCGTCTGCCAGTTATCCCGGCCTTAATATCGGACATGGCCAACCCACCGGAGCCTGGCGAGCTTGATACGCTGCACGACAGCGAGGTCGTCGTACATCTCATATAGCTCTAATGACGTAGCGACACCTCCATTGTCCTTCCACACATACGGTGCTAAGTGTCCTTCTGAGTATCTTCCTCTCGAACGCAGCTAAGAGGGTTTCGTCAGATTTGGACAGCGTCCATGTCTCAGAGGGGTATGTGAGTAACGGTAATATATAGGTGCTATATAGTCCCAACTTCGTCTATTCAAACAGGTTCTCTAAGATGAATTGATTTCACAGGGTGTAGGATGAACGGTTGGCAGCCAGCATCCTTGCGCGCAGCTCAGTTACCATTCTATTGTCGTTGCTGACCTTTGACCCAATATAGGTGAATTCTGGGATGACTTCAAACGTGCGATCACCTATCTGTACGTCACGCCTTCGTAGTTTTGGATTATTTATTAGTAGGCCCGCTGATGTTGCCACTATCAGTTTGTTCTTTGCCTCGTTTATCTGCAATCCGAGGTTCTCTGCTGCACGTACGATCCCTTGGTAGGCTTCTGCTACATAGGAGAGCCGCATACCAATGATGTCTATATCATCAGCGTATGTCAGCATCTGGGTTGACTTGTAGAAGATGGTTCCCATAGTCTCCACCCTCGATTCACGGATGGTCCTCTCTAGCGCCAAGTTGAATATGAGACAGGCAAGCCCGTCGCCCTGGCGCAGACCTTTGGTGGTAGCAAAAGGCATTGAGAGTTATCCATCCACCTTCACCTGGCATGTGACGTAGATCATAGTCATTCTAGCCTAGTCAACTAGCCTTATCAGTTTGGCCGGGATTCCAAAAGAGCTCATAGCGTCTTATATTTCACAATGGCTTTGCTATCATATGCGGCTTTGAAGTCAATGAAGAAATGGTACGTGTCGTGTCTGTATTTTGCCATATTTTCCAAGATCTGCCACGTAATGAAGATGCAGAGCACATAATGTAAAAAATGTCATGTCTTATCCAGCTTGTGTAATTTGTACAATTAAAAAGTTTTTTGTGTGATTTGTTTGGTATGTTTTTAGTTTTGTTTTGTCCAAAACTTCATCTTTATTTTAATTAGTTCGATTGAAAGTGAGCATAACCATCGGTTATGAGCAATTATTACAAAAAATTTTACCATTAAGAAAGATAGTGAGAGAACAACGCCAAAAATGCCACAACGTATTGTTGCAAATATCCAAATTTCGTTCATCGCAAAAAAGAAATCCATGACCTAGTTTCAGTTTTGCGAACCTTCCCAATCTCCCAAAGCGCAAAGTGCGCACCATGTTTACTCCACCTTACTTCACTCGCTCCCATTACCATCCTCCGACAGTCTAATCTCACGGTAACTCAGCTTCCCATCACACAACGGTAAACATTAGACAACAGGTGAAATTTGCAACATACAGTAACGGTGCAGCACCACATTCCAGCTTGTGCGCTTTGTTTGCCGAAATAGAAAGACAAAATCGAACCGAAATAGCTATTTTTAGGCCCCATCAATTTCGAAAACTACGGCCGCTAACGGCATAAAGCTTCAAACCAACAACAATACACACGCAGACGTAACAGATGCTTCACTACTCCACGTGCAGCGTTTGGCACAGGTTTCAACCATCAATCGGCTAAAAATAGCCGATTTCTTTAATCAATTAACAGCATATTTTCTCACCTTCCAGTCTCGCGGTTGGTATGCGGTGGTATGTACACGCAGATTTGTGAGCGACAGTACGGCGAGTAGTGAGCAAAGAAAAACCCAAACCAAACCCCGTTATGGGAACCGCTAGCGCGAAAAGGAAACGAGAGTTTGCAAACTTTTGCTATAACACACACACACAAACGCTCCCATAGTTTCACACCCTGCTCGAAACCACAGCCGAATACCGCACTAGATCAATTTGGCTACCGTCGATGTATGCTCGCTCGGGTGGCTGTAATGCAGCACCATGAAGGAGAAAGAATGCGAATGTTAAAGTACCACTGCGTTTCTTGCTGTTACACGGAGTTTTGGTTTTCACCCCCGCGGGGAGAAACCATTTAGAAGTTCGTTAACCCCATCGTGGTTCATATCTTTCGGGGATTGCATATTTTTTACGACCACTATATTTGATGTTAATTTGTGTGCCAAATTTGGAGGGCAATAAACAGCTGCCATTACACATCCGAATGATATCCATTCATATTTACAATAATGGGTGACAGTGGAAGATAATGATCGTCGTCCCAAGCAAAATCAATCAATGACATTCGCTAGCTCTCTAATTTGTGTTATTTTAAGTCATCGAAAATAACATCGAAGCTTGTTATTGATTTTGTGGTATTATTATCGCCCATCATGCTGTGCATAAATTTCCGAACGGCGTACCATATTATCTTTTTTGTATTGATCGCGTTAAATGATCGCTTGAAGCATTCAGTTATTATTTTAGTACATTTTTGTTATTATTACACAAAACATCAATAGAAGCGAAAATTGAATCAGTTGCATGAAAACAAACGTTAACCAGTGATATGTGCCATGATTGCTATTCGAAATAACTACATTCTATTCAATGTAATCTGCGTCTCACAAACTACTAACCAGAGCGCAAAATGGCTATGCAACATTATTAATCACTTTTAAATAAACAGATTAAGCTAACGATGTCATTAGCGCGTTTCGCCTCGCGGACGCGTACACTGGTGTGTTTCAAGCGAGTGGACAAGTATTTATGCACATGCAATCAACCTTCATTAACGATGCCTTTATGCTTCTTGCCCTTGCAAGAACAGCCAGCGGTGCAGCTTCATTTTAACTACATTACTCCCGTGCCTCCTTCCCAAGGTACGGTGGTGACCACATCCAAGACCTTTCCCATTGTAGGGATAGGTTCCAGCATGACCGTCGGGCACAGCGAAGAGGTTGTTGGCTTATCAATCTGCTCCCCCCGCAGCACAATAGCCACCAGAGTGTGTGCAAAACCGTGTGTGGATGCCGGCTGATTAACGGCGTGAATTGCGGTTTCCTCTTCCTGCGTCCTTGGCAGGATGTGTGTGTGTGTGCGCGATTGAGGGACAGGCTTGCGATAAGGTAAGTCTCACTCCCTTCATTTCCCGTATCATCAATCATCATTTTTCCATCCGTTCCGAAAGCTGACGGTCGTCTTCGTCAATAGCCGTTGTTTCGCGGTGCATTCGCGGAAGCTTACAATTAGTACCGTTTTGCAAGTATTCGGCAACGGGGGGAAAGCATTTTGTTGGGCGAGCTCGTTTTGCAACCGTTTGTTGTACGAGTGCATGGTTACAATCGTGAAGCTACTTGTTGAGAAAATTATTACATTGTCTGAAACGAGCGGAGTCCATCGATTAGCGCACAACAAACGCGAAAGGCATTCATCTTTCACACGTTTGAGGCGATAGAAAGTGGAGAATAAGAGGAATCCAGGCGAAACAAAAAGAACACACACACACAAGACTGAGCCGATGATCATAAATTATCATTCGTGACAGGAGTTTCCCAAACACACATGCACACAACTGTTTATGTAAGTTTTATTTAAAGATAATGGTTTTTTCAAGGCTAAATACCTAGGGTCAATGTGTTTAGAATGAGTGTTACTGTAGGAATATTTTTTAGGATTACGTGTTTCGTGGTTTGTGGTGGTAAAAACACCTTCTCCAAACCTACTGTACCATTTGTTTCGTAAATTTGTAAATGTACTTGATAACATAAGAACAGGCTTTAGAGTTGAATGTCCTAAATATTTCAGCAGTTCTTTTCTTATTTGCATTAGTGATTTAAATCAGCAATGTCATTGGTTATGATTTACATAGGCTTTCACGTACAGTACACCAGTTGCGGATCCCAATTCAGATGAGGATCGTACCCAACCCCACCTGTACAGCAGCCAGCGCATCTAACAACGTACCATCCGGCCACTTGTTTCCGGAACGTTAAATTGAGGTTTTATAATTTCATCCACCATCTTTCAATATTTTTTTACGCGACACATAATCAAACGAATTCTGTTTTACAAATTCAATTTACAAATAACATAAATTAAACGAATAAAGGAGAAATATAACATCTTCAAATATTCATTTATAGGGTATGACCATGATAATTTTTTATGATATTTTTTTACTTTTTGTTGGCGTAATTACCGCCCTAGTCCTTGCAATCACATCCGGCCGAGCAGGATCTACATTACAATCACAAGCTGATGAAAAAAGCTGATGAAAATTCCAATCTCATGCAACTATTTGGGAAAGGTATGCTGAAAGAAAATGGATTGAAAACGTTCCAATTGAAATATGAGATATCAATGAGATATCTACTGCAATAGTTAGCCAAAACATTTTCCACAAACTCTATCTGTCCTTATAAATGAAGTTAAAAGAAATAGAACAATTTTCTCTGTGAAATTACCTATTCTTCATAAATCACAGAGTTCCCGTGTGTGGGAAACACTATTGTCAACATTGATTACAACCGATATGTATGCATTGGCCGTGTGATGAATATATTGCCACCTCTCAAACAAAGCATCGAACAATGTAAAATGAATTGCCTATTATCTGCTGTAGCTTAACAATAACCATTACTTTACTTACAATCTAACCAGCAGTAAATGAGCCACCCTTAACCGAGAGGCATTAACCCCGTACAGATATCGCCGGAATTAGTTCTACCAGTGAGCTCGGGTGCAGCAAGAAAAAACCTACCCAATGCATTCACGTTAAACAGTGTGCGATCATAATGCACCGACTACACCAACACCATAACCGCTCATTCCGGTTCGTAAGTATTGCATTGTTTTGCTCGTAGTGTTACTATTTGCACCCAACAGGAGATGAACAAAGAACGGAGAGAAGAAGAAGAAAAAAACCACACAATAAAGTACAATATATGCCCTAACTAACTCCTAAACAGCCAAACCAACCGAGTGACATACAACACACAAACTTGGTGTGCATTGGCGAGCAGTGGAGGATGCCCATGCCCCGAAACAGGTGGACGACTTGACTGCTGAAGAGCGCTAAGATAATGACGCAACGATGATAGTGATGCATGATGGTGAAACGGGCAAAATTATCCCCAACGAACAAACGTACGTACGTACCAACTGTACGAACGAACGTACGAACGAACGAACGAATGATGATGAGAGTGTAATTATTTCCGTTTGTTCAGCATCATTTCCGTGCACCCTCGTCCCCGGTGGAGTGCGGTTGTGTATGCAGCATTTCTGCACTCGCTCCTGCACTTCTTGCACGGGCGATACACGCGGGAGTAGGGTAGGAGGCTCATAAAATGCTTTGTGTTATTCCGTTTTAAACGCTACCCGCTCACCGATGGCAATGCTTTGAGTGACACATTTTTCCAAGCAGGAATTATGTCAACGAAAGTAATTTATCATTCGCTCCGGGTGTCCGGGTTGCATCCGACCGACGGGGTGATAGTGTCTGTGCGCTTACGCACGCGGCCATACGACAAATGTCCTTGCGCATTCGATTTGCTGCAGCCGGTTTGCCTTTTATTAACTATTTAATTTACACATTTTTCGCCTCGTTTGGTGCCGAGTTTTGCATCGGTTTTTCGCTTCTCCGTTTAATGGTTGGATGGCTAAGACGCATTACGCAGCGTCGTCGTCGTCTACCAAGTACACCCTTCAGCATGCAGGCCGGGCTTGTGTCCTGTGATCTTCCCACTCGTGTAGCAGCTCATCAAGCCACCAAGGGAATGATGTTTGGTTGTGTGTTTAGCGTGGATGAGGATGAATGTAGCAGTGAAGTAATTTGACATTATTATCGCCAATCTGCCGTGTGCTGCGCCGACGATCCCGAGTACCGCAGGCAACGATTGCTCCCAGGATGACGCGATCGGCGATCATTAGAACGACGTTGTGTCAAGAATGAGATAAAATTAATTCAACCTGCATTTTTACGCTGCAAGCAAGCTGCGATGGCAAGTAGGCAGAGGCAACACGCTGCATACGCTGACCTATATTAGGGCAAATTACTTGCCGGATTGAGCGCTCCTCGTGCATTCCATTCGCAATCCGATGATGATACAATTTTCCACGTAATTATGTACTGATACGCTGTAAACGACACGAATGGAATGTTGATTTGCTTCGATGAAGTAGCTCTTCTTCTTCGAAGCAAACAAACGGTCTAGCAGACTCAAGGAGAGGTTTTGGTCGATGAAATACCTCTAACAAGGCAGAATGGCTTGACATGGATAGCCAAAGAGTTGAAAAATGACATGAAAATAAATAGTTATCAACAAAACAGCAAGACGTTCCTTCACAAGCAGATGAAATTAGAAAGAAGTGCATAAATAACTGAGAAATCTATCAAGATTTAATTTTAGAATATTCTTGCGATAACGATGGTGAATTTTTTGTACGTGCTTTCTTGAATTCTTTCCTGTCCTTTAGAGATTAATGTTCTGCTGAATACATAATGTCAATTCATAGATGCATTTAAACCACCAAGCGTCAAGTTTAAAACTACGATTGAAACCCCCCAATGATATAGAGGCCTTTAATGCTAATTGTTCGCGATTGGCTCGCTTCGTAATGAGACCGTCAAATATCGACAGCCAGCAACCAATGCATAATACTCGATTAGAACTGCTCCCACGGGAAATTGAAAATGACGAAGGAAATCAGCTAAATTACCAATAAACAAACTCAATTATCACATTACCGACGCCGTTACCGGTTCATGACCTACTCACACCACAACCGTCGAAACCAATACCGGTTCGGTTTGGCGTGGTCATCGATCCCTTTCGAGCACGAATCCCAAACCCCACCACACTTAGGGTAGGGCAGGATTTAATTCAATTTACACCGTGTGCGCATGCTGCTGACGGTTGTCTGCCCGGTTCCCCATTCTTCTGCCAACCCTGTCAAGGAAGTTCTCGACACAGTTGCTGGCTTGCAATGACTTTCTTCAACCAGAGCTTTACTTTCTTCAGCAAGAGAGAAACGCAGATTCTAAAACGTACCCCACCTCTGCTGCCTCGGACGGAGTAGCGCCAGGTGAATAACATCGATACGATTCATTTCCTAATACCCATCCATCCCGATATCCCGTCCCCGTTAACCACATCCCGACTTCTTGTGAGACAACAGCACAGCTCTCAAGGGAGGAACGTTTTTTTATGCATCATAAATGAGACGACACCAGTGACAGTCGCCAAGAGAATGGACGGAGTCGTTTTTTTTTGTTGGATCGTGCCCTCGCGCACACGTCATTGACCGGCATTCCTTTACCGTCCCTCTTCTGCACGGGAGTGTGAGGAGGCGCTGTTTGTCTTTGGTCGGGGAAGAGCGAACGGTGCAAATGCTCGGTTTATGGTTCTGTTTACATACGTCCATTTCGCGGTTATCGAACTGACTGTAGCGCACACACATTGATACAGCGTACAATCACATCGACGGGGAATGGAAAACGGCACACAGAGACACACAAACGCCAACGTCTCAGGAGAAAACATTAGACAGACAAATCGGCAATCAGCCAGTCAGACATTCAGACTGATAAATAGTCTCTGCGGCGGCCGGTACGATGCAATTAAGACGTCTTTAGGGCTCTGTTTTGATATTAGCGACACGCGTATAAAAAAATCATTGTACATTGGTTGCCATTTGAACCACAGCTCGGTGATATAACGAAACTTGAAAAGTGGAAAACCCCCCAAATAAAAAGCCACAAAATCATGCCATACCTGCAATCGTAACAGTATGACTATAAATAAATTAAGAACCTCAGACAGTCATCATCCGACGTCGCCATTGAATAGTTAATGCGCACCGCTTCATTCCGATGAGTTAACAATTTCTGCATCACGTTCGAAAGAAACTGATCTGCAATATTGATGGCATGCAAGAAAATCGTTAAATGTTGAAGATGAGCGCAGCGCAACTGCACATCCATCAACTCATCTGCCGAGAGCGCTATTGGAAGCAATCAGCGCAAATGTAAGCGCCCACCTTGCAATTGTTGCGTTTGCGTTTGCAGACACAAAGCCCATACCCTACTTAGCTACACACCCAGTCTCGATTGAATGAGTTTACAATTATCCTAACCCGCCGAACACGGCACCACCGCCAAACGTATTACATATTGCGTGTGTTGCTGTTGGCTCTGCGGCGTACAGACGTACAATACCTGCCCTACGGTCTGCCCCGTAGATGACCAAGTGCAGCAGCAAGCGAGGCCTTTAAACGTCAGAACTTTATGCTCTTTAAGAAAAGCGTCTCGAAACCGCAGCGCTACCGATCGGTCCATTATCATCGGTCCCGCGGTTGCCCCCCGGTACTGCACGCAATCAGGTGCATGCAAACGTAAACTAGCGTAAGAACCAGCTTCCATTACCTCCAACGGACGCACATTCCCACAGCTATACAGAGTGCCCTTGCCTCTGTTGGCTCATCTCCATCCCGCCGCCCGCCATACCGACCCTACTGCTGCTGCACACAGATCTTTTTTGGATCTTTGCTTTTAGAAATTGAACCGCAGGAAACAGGAAGCGAAGGTAACTCAGTTGATTGCGTTCCTTTCCCTTCGATTCCCTGTTCCTCAGCTTTCCTTTTCCCGCTTTGGCTCTACCTGCTGTCAAGCAGAAAATGAACATTCAGATGCAGACATACTCATACACGCAGCAGGTCAATGGACTGCGGGCTGGAATGGTGGATTGGTTTCGCGATAGATTTAAAATCGCAAACCTCCATCCCGCTTCCCCACCTTCTTCTTCTTCTTCTCCACGAACGATTGGCGAAATTCGCTCGCGCTAACGCAATCTCTTCCTTTCTCCACAGCACAGCGGCTAACGGCAGATATCTTTAAACCTCTCCGCCGGCCTTCGGGAGCAGCTTTCCCTTCTATTCCCAATTGATTGTATGGCATGGACACGGGAGAGCTAAACAGCTTCCAAGCATAATTGGATGGAAGCGAATTGCCATTGCCATGACTTTATAAAGGCAACACACACAGACACACAAGCACAACGGAAGAAAAGCAATGAGCTTTTCTGGGAAGCGTAAATTTGAACTGAATGAAGCTATTCTTACTATCATTTTATGCTTCTCTTTCGCCCTCATCCCCATCCACTCTGGGTCAATAAACTATTCTTGCAAAAACCTTAATTATTTGCAATTTTCTCCAACCCTCTACTACTACGGAGTGCCAGTTTGTGTGCTTTGTTGTGTTTGAACGTTAGAAAACGAGGGAAAAAAGCTCTGGGTGGAGCTTTTAGCGATTGTAAAGAATTTAAATTACATTCCAACATTATTGCAGGGTTGTTGGGAGGTTTTACATAGTTCTCTATGAACACCAATTGATACTGCCAATTGTGCTTCATAAATTACTATCAAAAGTACTAAATTGTTTTTGCGTAGACGTGAATTCTTGTTCGTATGATGAAATATGATCGTAATATTTAAAAAATGGTAAAATTTACACAAAAATTAAAATTTAAATTAAAAATATAAACGATATAAATTGTTGACAAAAACGCTTAGGCTATGAAAATGTGTGAATTCGAGGCAAGTTTTGAAGGCAACACTTTAAAAAATGATAAATAAACATTCAGATTTAAAAGTGCTTGTTCATAATTACTATGCTAACTGTTTAAAAGCGCATAATTTTTGTTATGCAGTTAGACAAAAGAGCCACAACATTTTGCTCTAGTCATAGGATCGTTGAACCATTCACTAGTGTTGGGTAAATCTTATTAAGATTCATGAATCTGAATGAATCTTTAGAATGATTCAATGAACCAAAATCTCGATTAGAAAGATTCATTAACATCAAAAGATTCATGAATCTCAAAAGATTCATGAATCTCAAAAGATTCATGAATCGCGAAAGATTAACTTATCTCGAAAGATTCATGAATTTCGAATCTCGAAAGATTCACTAATCTAGAAAGAATCACGAATCTCGAAAGATTCATAAATCTCATAACATTCATGAATTTCAAAAGATTCATGAATCTCAAAAGATTCTTATATCTCGTTATAAGAATTTCAAGGGATTCATAAATCTCTAAACTTGCATAGCGCTTGAGTTTTTTTTTTATTATCATTCTTCTTGGTGTAACAACCTATGTGGTCATGCCAGCCTATACAAGCTTTCGAGACTTCTTGGCAAATGCACCACACAGCCGGATAGTTTATTTAGCTACGGGGAGATGGTCCATGCGAGGCTTGAACCCCCAACGGGCATGTTTTAGGTGGGATTTACGAAATTCATTTTTTTTGAAAATCATACATCTCTAAAGATTCATAAATTCCTAGAGCTATTTAAATTTTAATGGAATGATGAATTTTATAGATTCATCTTTGAAGATTCGTAAATCTTTCGAGATTCATGAATCCTTGAAGATTCATTGATATTTAGAGATTCATAAATCTTTGAAGATTTGTGAATTTTTAGAGATAAAAGTAATTCTTATAAAATCATTGGACTAGAACAAGAGGTAATTAAATAAGCGGGAATCGTTTCCAATTGTTTCTTAGCAATCGACCAATATTTAATTGATTTTCTGGCAAATTCTTAGTTTGAACAATTGTACCTTATTCAAAATCGCATAGCCGAATCGAAAATGTACCAAACATGTTTCATGTTTTCACCCGCAAAGCAAAACGTCTGTGCCCTATGGTGAGGTATAGAAGGAGCACAGTTTGTTTTTTTCGAGAGAGAGAGATGACTCACAGGACCTAATTAAACTCGCCCAGTTTACGTGTGGATAACTACTAACAACAATCCCTTTTTGGAACGAACAAAATCAACACACCCTCACACACATAGATACCAAATACCAATAAAACAATCCCCCCTAGATTCCCCTTTTGCAAAACCTACCAGGAAACCCGTACCAATCGCTCCCAACTCCCCCCCAGGTGTTTTGGCGTACCCACATTTCCATTTGCGTGATATTTTACTTTTGATAAGCAATATTACATGTGTATAATGTGTACGTTTCCAACCCCTTATTGCGAATTATTTTTGAGGTCATTCAACTCGCAAACACGGCAGAGCGTACGCGATCGGTTGTTTCGGTGGGGAAGGTTTCGTGGACGCACCGTAGGGAAAGGTGCTACTATATCGCCTGAAAACTACCCTATGAGCTCCATCTGTTGCCACGACGGATATAGGACACAGTCCCAAACAAACATAGCATACGCGAGTAGTGTATCAACCAACAAACCTACCTCAAGGCTCCGGGCAACATTCAGGACAACGCCGGTGGAGCCCCACCCCATGGCGATAATACGATAATATCGGTGTAATAGCTATGATTATTATTCTTAAAAAAGGAGCGAAAATAATGGAAAGCACTATAAATTAAATCCACAGCGTCGTCATTAATTCCGATCCATCGCATACGATTTGCATAGTAACCCTTCCGCAAGCGTTGGCAAATCAAGTGGTCAGTCAGCTGAACCGACAGATCCTTGCAGGCAAGTCTTACGCGTAGCAAATGCCGAAAATATTACCGGGCACGGTTGATGGAATCGTCCCATTACCTTACCGAAAGTGTTCACCCTTGTTGAGTGGTGAATTCGCCAAAAATAAGGACTATTTTTGTACGCACACACCTTTCCCTTTGTTAACCAACGAATAACCCCCCCACCGGTGTTCCATGTTAGGCCAGATCAAAGGGTTCAATCCACATTTCGGACCTGGTATAACCGCTTATCGACCCCAAATGATCGAAAAGTACAGCAATGATGGTCGGTTGGTCGGTCACCGGCCAAACGGCAGGACAGTATGGTTTTGCAAAGCACGCCCTGGACGTTCACCGCACAGGACGTTCCGCGCCCTGCTAACCGTCGCCACCAGGCAAAACGAAGTGTCCGAATTGCAAATGGTAAAAGTATGTAAATTACCTGATTTAAACCACACCACCAGTCAATCTGCTAACTTCCTCACAATACCACCCTCCGCTCCACACAAACACACACAAGACAACATGTTTGGAAGTTTGCATTGAAGAAGGAATAAAAATACACGGACCCCTTGACTAGTAGCGTGTCTCCGTAGGGTCGTTGACCAACCCCCATTCCCCTGTCGGACGGAAATAAGAAGCAATACTTACTGAAGTCGATCAGCAACCGTCCATAGCCCTTACGCTGGTACGGCGGTAGCGTAAGGATACACGACACGTTGTAGTTGAGGAACGAGTTTTTCTCCTGGAACAAAATAAATGCGAACAAAACAATTGATTAGTTTAATTAGCGTCGAAGTAATTTTGATACAAGTTAAATTATTTTTAGTTTGATTTGACCCGAAAATAACAATGTAGAAGTTTTTAGCTTATATAAAGAATTACAACTGTGTCGCGTAAGGAGAGTATAAAAATAAACCCTTAAAGCATGCTAAAGCTTTATTTCCAAACAATTACGAACAAACACTACTACTGTCTTACGAACCATTTGCAACCCTCTCTGGGACAAAAATCAGCTTTCTTGCATAATTAAACGCATTTGAAGGGAAACGGCGCCGAAAAAGGACACTTCAAACTGTAGCACCCCTCATGGGGTGTTAACCGAAACAACTTCTAGTGTAAGTGTGCATTCATTAATGTGCTTTGCGCTTTGCGAAAAGACAAACCACTTTTTAGTCGCATCGGTACCATATCCTGGTGTGCCAGCATGCGGCGTATACGGCGGTGCACTATGCACTGGTGCAAGTTATGCATGCTGTCGAGCCATAGAAATAGAAAATGCAGCATCTTGAGCTGAGAGCCCTTCACGATAAAACCATCATATCCATATCCATGGAGGGCTGTGTAGAAACTTTGTGATAATGTAACGATATGTAGGCAGGAAGGAGACACATCTACCGAATGTAATTACATTACAAACAAGAATACAACTGTTCTTCATTTTGAAACATCCTTAATACAGTGTCAATACTTAATACCTTGAAGCCGTATACAAGTTTGATTTTTTTTTTCAGGCCGATTCATATCCTATGGCCGGGGAGATCAACAAACTTACAAACATATAAAGAAAATATAATACTCTACTGAAGCTAACACGATAAAATTTGGGTCATAAATTTATCTTTTCACCAATTTTTAGAATGAAAGCAAACATTTTTTATATAGCCTCATTCGAAACTGTTAAGATAGGTGTCTTATATTCGTATAGGAATCCGTTCAAACCAGACAAATAACGGCTATGGACAGATTCACACATACCAAAGGGATTCATTAAAACCTTGTCTATTCTAAAGAAATTTTATTTTTAAGCTCTAAGCACGAGCTGATGCTCAGAATTTGAATTCATTACTGCTTAATCAACTATGATAAACTCGAATTGCTTACTAAACAATATTGTCATGCACAACGATAGTGTAAGTAATCTTAATCTTCTCAAAATATACAAATCATTTTAGTATACATTTTATTGTCATTGCACTTACTCCAATGATGCATCTCAAGAGTATTAAATTTTACATCGTGCTAACAAAGTTATATTCAAAATAAAATTTATACATTTATCATATTATAACGTAGCGAAAACAAGAGAAAGAGCATCTATTTATGTACCATTTAATCATTAATTTTCTATTCATTAACAGTTAAATAGACATGGCTGGGCACCACTCCTAGGTAGATGACTTCTTTGGTAGATTTAATTAAATGAAAGCAAGCCAATTTAGAACAGACGACACAATTTAGACGATTGTTTGACCAACTACACGTTATAACTTAATAAAAAATAATAGAATCAATTCTTGATCTTATTTAATAAACTTATAAATAATGGGGAGCAATTTCAAAATATTGTACACATAATAGGAAGAGCGGACGAATTCGCAGTGTTCGATTTTGAATACCCAGCACCGTTTCTTCAAATAATGTACGTCTATGTACCAAATTTTTTGATGCGTAATGATTAAGTGATATCACCATATCAATCATTTTGCGATGCTTCTGAGGTATGCTACGCTGGAATAGCAACCATCATATGTGATGCTTGGGTAGCTGCCGTCCCCCCTTGCCAGACTTTCTATTTTACCCCCATCGAAAGCATCACATATGCTTATCTGTACACATCTGATGATCGAACAAGAGATAGCCCCATGAATAATGGTTCATTAACGATACCAAAACACGTGTTAAATGTGCTTTTAGCATGAAAAATGTATACGCAACACACATACATTTTATTAAATCGTGCTCGCTTGCGTACCAACCCCTCAACCGTATGTTTAAATCATAAAACTGCCAAATTAATGCGAAAACTACGAACAGCAAAAAAAAGTGTAAACACACCAAAATAGTAAAGAAAATAATGAAGCTTCGTATCATTTTCCCCCGGTCGCCAAAGCACCACACTAAGCATTATTATCCTCATCATCATCATCATCATCATCATCATTGGTCGATGTGATAGTGATCTGACAAACAAGAGTGTAAACAAATAAACTAGCTGTTATAATTAGCAAAAAAAAAGCCTAAACATAACCAATACACACCCTTACGCTGCCGACGGCTTCACTTTTGTTTAAAAAATAAAAGGAGACACTCCAACGATTTGCGCGACTGCTCAGAGCGCTTCTGTCGGTGTCTGGTACCATCACATGTATTTCCTCGCAAAACGCTTATGTTTTTTTTCAACTTTCCGTTTCCATTACACTTCCTGTTGGAAGCCGGACTGCATGCCTTCTTCTGCCACCGGTCAGGAGGGGTTCTGCTACCGGTAGCTTGCAGCGACAACAGCGCGACCCTTCAATTTGCATTAAATTATACAACACGTTGGTACACGTTGCGCCATCGGTGATGATGGTTCGCGCTCGGTTGCCATACCACCATCACCACCACCACACAATGGCAAACTGACTTTTGGGTTAACCGTTTTTGTCATTTTTCGTGCCCAGGACAGAACGACTGCCGTGTGTCTGCCACATTACACGAGACGGTGCTTAATGTCGCTGAGCTTAACCATCGCCAGAAGCGCGCCTCATATTTACATGCTACCGTCTTGTCTTGCCTGCCGAAACGTACACTGCTTGCAATCTTATCTGACTCCCATCTCCATCCCTGGCCCCATGAGCCGTGACCCGAAAGTGGAATGGGGTCGATGAGGTGGTGGAGATCATCGGGATACGGGATGGAGTGGAGTGCAGCAGTGCAGCTACTCATCATTCGCTCAGGGTCTAAGAGGCGCCTCCTAGACGCACATAGTAAAGAAGAAATAAGCTTAAAGACAAAAAAAATGTTAAAAGCACACAACACCTTCCAAAGCAGGAGCCAAAAAAATATAAAAAAGATGGAACTCCTAACCTCCCCTTTTTCCCCTTGTACCCAATATGCCCGTTTCCAGTGCTTGCCTTTTATTGTCGCTAATATATCTGATTCAATATATTTTGTTAATTGCATCCCATAAAGCTTGCTCAACTGTTGGGTGTTTCAAATTACTGGAAAAAAAAACCTGCGCGCGGCTGCATGCACTGACCGGTGCTCCCTGACTTTGGCCAGCGCGTGATCATTGCCAGACAGACACAGGGAGGGAGGAAGCATAAATTTTCACAATTCTGTTGCTCCTTTCCACCGGATTACCGCTGTTGCATGCGAAAACACAGCGCGACGAAGATGGTCAAACAAACGGACGCGTTTGGACAAGCGTGCCCAAGAAAGTTCGTTCGTGATGGTGTAGTACTAGCATCAGCTTTTCCTAATATAGCGTGCTGTATCCATGCAATCTAAACTCCACAGCGAGGTAACCACTCCGACGACGTGCCGCTGCCAAGAAGTTGCCCCATCATCTTCCCTTCGGACAGCCAGACCGAGACAGACCGGCACGGCGGTGGTGGCACCCTGGTGGTGGTGATAATGATAATCATAAGTGGGGATAGGGTCAATTGCCATCTCCCCCGGGTCAAACGGACGAACACGCCGCTCGTCCATGGCGGAGGAGTGTGTAAAGTGTGATGGTGTTAAAACCAAAAATAAAATTACCATTTTTTACCATGCTGTAAAATGCTCGCTTTCGCTGGCCGTTTTTTTCGAAAGGTTTCGTACTAAACTAACAGAGAGTAATAGAGCGTGCACAATCGGTGCCGTTGTAAGAGCAAACTGAAGCCGAGTCAAGGCGAGGGTCGGTTAAACTGATGGACAAAATAATAAATAAAACAATATATAAAAACAACTCGATAAAAAAACCAGTAGCAAAAAATAAATGTAAAATAATTGCCGAAAAATACTTTTTCCGAAACCACTTTATAGTAAACGTTATGGAAGCATGTTCCCTATATTTGTGGTAACGCATTCATATTGTATGGCAAGTACTATGAACTTTGATATTAATTTTTAACATATTTTAGTCGCTATTTAGGTTAATTTGGGACTTTTTATAACAACATTTTTGGACAATACACTAATATACAAATTTTATTTTATTTATGTATGTATTTTATGTATTTTATCAAACTACACCAGAATTACAAAACATAAAAAAATACCAAAAATGAATGTTTTATCTGAATTACAAAGATTACAACGGAATGAATATTTACGGTTTATGTTCAAGTAATGGCAATGCACAGTAATCATTCGCCGACATGAAAGCTCACAAATCATTTGTTTGAGAAGTTATTTGTTTAAATACCTAGTGTTCAAGGCAAATACAGTTTTTGTAGTTGTATTTTCTGATGAATAGTTTAGAAGTTCGAATAATCTATCAGGGATTGAAATAGAAAAAAAAACCGTATTTCTTTGTTAATAATAGAAAATCTTCCATGTGCTCTGCTGTAAGAACTGAAGTATTATTTTGAAATCCATTTTTCTTAGGTTTCAAACAAAATGCTTCAAACGAAATATTGGGATTTTTGTAAAGTTATCTTAATTTTAAAATAAACTATCGCAATTAACTGTTTTTATTGTTCTATAATGTCCCAAAAACAGTATCAAAAAATCCTAAGGATTTATTGTTATTAGAAAGAATTAAGTGCGACCGAGCGCGATTTCATTCACTGTGGTTAATTATCTATTTGATGATAATAATTTATCAATATGTTACTAAAACACAAATCTATTCCTAGTTGGGCACGTGTTCCCAGAAGACTAATTGAGTCATTATAATTAACTACTTCGTTAACACATCGCAGGACTTTGAACCCTTTATTGGCTGTTGATGGTTTTCCGACGCATTGATTATGAATCAACAATGTTTTCATCGCTTACTGTAACAACAATGCTACCAGACCGTACCATCATACCGCATGGCGTAGGAGGGAATCATTAATGCTTAATGTATTTTCAACAACGGGACCCGTGCTCCAATCGAACCCGTTTCAGGCACCAACAATCTGATTAAGGCACAAGATGAGTAAAGCCAATGCTTGAAAACCATACATTTTGCCTTCATTTTTCAACCCTTTCCTACCCTTAAAATATGTATGTGGTGTGAGCCTCCAAAAACCAATACCGTTCCAATCACTGTTCCCAGTCCATATCCCTATCCATATCCATCCCAGGGTCAATGCTTAAGCCCGTGGCGCACATTTTGCTCACCGCCGCCTTAATCATTAGCACGATCGAAGCAGGAAGCTTCCAAGAAAGCTTCAGCTTAGCTCTATGGCTTTTGCTTAAATTTTACGCTTCAGAATCGTCTCTAGCGCTACGGAACATTAAGTCGGGTAATATCCGGGCGATATCTTCTTTAGCGTTGTTTCTGCTCCCCGTGCTCTTCGCTTTGACGCCCTCCCATCGTGGCGCCTTACTCTTCACTCGAGTTGCTGTGGTTTTTCATTGCACGACCTTAGTTTGACATGGGCACACGGGTAATAGATAAGCGACCCGTGATCACGAACAGCGGACAGGTTGCTAGAAAACCATATGCCGAGTGGAGGAGAAAGAGGGGTGCTTCCAGCAAGCGCACACTGACCTCATCATACGACAACAACAAACATTGGACGGTCAGTCCGGACGATCCATTCCCAACGGCAAAGCATAAGGTAGCCGCGGAAAGCGTAAGGCAGTAGAGGCAGGGAACCGATATTATGAAATAATGACCACTAGAACGGCGGAAAAGAGTTTACCTATTAACCAGACAAAATATGTGCTAATTTATGTACATTTCATTTGGAGCACATTGGGCAGGTCGGTCTTGAACGATCAACGGTGGCCGAAGCGTTTGATAGCCGTCCAGGCTCGGTCCGTTCCCGAGTGATCGAATGGAGCCTAGCGCATCGAGCCTAGCACAGCCTAGGCTGGGAACGAAACAGCCGTCGCCTGCTGCCTCTATCTTGTCTTGAGCAGACTTTTCACGATCGAATAACCGTAGAATAGATGAATATCGCGCCGTTTTTGTGTTTCTTCAATGGGTACTAGCTTCTTGCGCACATTAAGAAAACCAGCTGAGTGCGAAACGGTACGAACGAACTAGAGCGCGCGATTTAGTTAGTCTTGTTTTTGTTTCTGTGTGTGTTTTTTTTTTCGTCTCAACACATTTTATGAATGAATTGGCCAAAAAACGTTAGAAAATCCTACTAACAAGCAAAAAAAAAAAAGAAGTCATTCCATTCCACTTCCTCCTACATGTATTAACCAAAAGCCTTCGGACACAGCGCAAACGAAAATGTTGCAAAATTCATTCAGAAAGCTGATCGCGGTGGAGAGCAATGCTTAAAGCGACAGGTAACCTTGAATTTGACGATGACGACCCGTGGGCAAACGGTCGTTGTGAAGGTGAGATCGGTCTAAATTATGCCGTTCAACTGTTCAAGTTTACCTCACAGCTAGTAGATACTGTCAGTTACAGCTATCACCGCCATCTGGGAAGCTACTGTACTGCTATTTGCTCTGGCTAGATCGCTTCATTCGCTGGGAAGTAAAGACTTCGTTTTAGAAAATTTACTGCACTGTTACTATTGTATATAATTATTAGGAGAGTCCGCTAAGTGTAATGGTAGAGGCGCTGGAGCGCTTGTAGAACCTAGACGTGGTTTGATTCCCATCTGCAATATGAAGTCGGATGGTTAAGTAGAATTGAAACCCGAAAAAGCACAACGCTTCGCTAGATCATGGTTCAATAAGTAAGCGTATCGTTAAGCTTATTTATTTGCCCAGAAAGCTAATAAAAGGTTGTATATTTATATTGAGTTTATCAGAAATCGTCTTGGATCAAGAAACCGAACATAACATATTAATACGCGAAACATTATAGAAGCGAAAAAATACACAAAATTCTTGAAAGGAAGGAGCAATTTGATAAATAAGATGAACATAAAAGTTGTATCTCATTCATCACATTCACATTACGAACATAATAGGCGGATTTGGCATTAGAGTGTGGCTTCTATATATCTGCCCCTTAGAAAGTTGTCCGAGTTTTAAAAAGGAGCTTACCATCACAAAATCATCTTCATCAAGGATTCACAGTTAAATGCAGTGCCATACAACAAAGATTTCTTTTTCAATTTGTTCGAACTTATGAATAACAAACTTTTGACAAGGTTACACGTTTAGAAAAATCATAACTCAGCAATTGTAGTTTTTTTCATTAGAATTTTCTTATCGTCTAATAGTTTTTGAACATATGTTAATAATGCTCGTAGTCCAAACCTATCGAAAATCAATGTCCGTAAAATTATTAACTAGGTAGAATGATTTTCTGTAAAATGATGAATTCTATGAAGCAATGAAATTGATGTGTCAGATATATTACTACAACTTAGCATATATGCATCTGAACGAGTTCTTAGAATGAAGCACGAATTAGACCCCAAGCAACATAACATCCAAAACAATTAACGAATACAGCTCTATTCTTCTTCTTCTTCTTCTTCTTTGGCTCAACAACCGATGTCGGTCAAGGCCTGCCTGTACCCACTTTGTGGGCTTGGCTTTCAGTGACTAATTGATTCCCCCCCATAGCAGGATAGTCAGTCCTACGTATGGCGGCGCGGTCTATTTGGGGATTGAACCCATGACGGGCATGTTGTTAAGTCGTACGAGTTGACGACTGTACTACGAGACCGGCAGCTCTATTAATGAATTAAATTCTAATGCTGCAGTGTTCAAAAACAGCATTTTGTTAGGTTGGAAAGATCGAAATAGACCAAGAAGACTACTATAACAAAGTTTTTAGGTAACAATACTGTTCACGTAGATGTAAGTTATAAGAGAATAAGTTAATTCATACAAAAGCTACACGAAATTTCCGAGCTTTAAAGTGTCTTTGTATCAGAAATTGTCACTACTACTGTTTACCTATTCCGAGTAATTGTAATGTTTAGAACTAAACATGTCCATAAAACTAAAATAACTGCAAAGAGCGTCTATTTCTAGATTCTATTCATTGTTGGAACATAAATCATGATGATTCTACACGTATGATTAACTCATATCGTAAAAATAGTTTTTAGAGGCCTTTTACTGGCACAGACACTTCAGTATTCAATCCTGACACTTAAACACTTTAGATTCGACACCCTGTATAACAATAATTGTGCTAGTTAAGGGAATTTATTTAATTTTGTATAAAAACGCGATTACAGTGTCCATATGTTTCTTAACTGCATAATATTTTATAGTTTTTCCTCCACAAAAAAACGAGAAGTATAACTTTTATATTAACATTTTCCCTATGGATGAAAATGGAGTAACGTTACAATCTATCCCGCCTAGTTGGTGAAAAATCATGTTTCCGACTGTAGGTTGTAGCCACCGTATCTAACAGCTCAGTGTAATATCCCGCAGGATCGAATAAAAATATACCGTTTCACATTAACAAAACACACACACACACCTTCTCTTCCTTTGTTGGTGCTGTAAACCACCCCCGGAGCCTTTCCCCGGCTCAATTCCCTCCACCCGGATGACGATAATTTTTATTCAATTCAACCAAGCTGTCTCGCTGAAAAGCATGCCCGATTGCATGAATGAAATATGAGCTAAGCAAACAATCTCAAAAGCTGATTACATGCTGCTGTTGGTTCTGCTGCTAAATCGTACCTTTCCAAGATTCAGAACAAACACAGACCAGCGTATTTTTTTTTTTTTTTGCTTGAAGCCGGCTGTAGTTTCGGCCAATGCCGGCAGCAGCGACCCAAGTTCACCTTTTTTGTCCATGTGGCTTCCTATCCGTTTCTTCCACACCGAATGCACCTACTACCACGCGTACAGAACGCAACGCACACGGGGGTGGTGTGGCGAGAGTTGTCAGGTTAATTATGAGCTGAAAATTTATTTGCCTCTTTTACTGCGAAGGAGTTTTACTTTGGAGCTGCCCAGACAGAGGAGGCTTAAACGCATTTCACTGCCTTGGTGACAGCGCGGTCAGACACTGTGGATGTTCATCGTTCCGGCTATGGGCGGCGCGCACCGATGTGCAAGAATGTTCAACGTCGCACGCGCGCGCACTGCGCTCTACCGATGCGTCGTGTGCAGCAGAGTGCGATGAAGTAATGCGCAATTTTTTGTGTGCATTTCGTTGTTGTTTGTTTTTCCTTGCCTTTTTTTCGGAACTACATTAAGCAACAACCGCGTGAAATTATCCATTAGCCTTCTGGCCGATTGAACACATGAGTAGGTAGCTGACAAGAGAGAGAGACAGAGAAAGAGAGATGCCCTGACTAAACGACAAATTGAGTACCATAAATCTGCGTTGGTGAAGTTTTTTATTATTACGCGCGATCGACATAACCTTCCCATTGCAGGCAGAAGAGGGGAAATGGAATAATGTACCGTATATTTTCGGGCACTACCGCCCTTAGTGCAGTGAGAGGAGGGCCACGACCGGGGTCATCCCGTTTGGGACGTATGGTCGATAATTTACGATCGCTCTGGTGGGTGCATATCTACCCATAGAAAAGAAAAAAAGGATGCAATAAATTACATCTAAAGTAAAAGGGTACTCCAAATGTCACACCTACACACACACACACACCTACACAAAAAACTCCTGCTAGTCAGTGAGAGGTCAAGAAGTAGGTGTGAAGTCGCTTTTCTTTAAGGCGTCGATGAGGCGTCTACCCAGGTAGACCTTCCCCCTTTATTGACTCTCCATTCCCGTTGCACTGATTAAACGCAACGGATGGCACTGACCAACACACCGAATACCGTACACGGTGGTGCGCTGTGGTGCGCTGCCATTAGCAAATGTACATTAGACAACTAGTCAAAATGATTTCAGCTACTGTGGGCACGCCACGGGCACACGTTCAGCTGCGCCATCGAAGCGGATGCACGGAGAACAAAGCAACAACGCTACGCTTCCAGATACGCTTTACTGCAGGCGGCGGCTCATCACGCCACCGTTGACGAAATTCGCACCGCACGCCAAAATACCGTATCTCAAGCTCAAACCATCACTAAACACCGTTCAAAACTGCTGCGCCTACTACACGCCGAACGGTAGTACCGAAGCAGCGGCATCTCGATCCTTTTTTTGTGCGTGCCTGTTCGGGCTTGCAGTTAAGACAGGGGTTGGCAAACTTTTCAAGCAACGGACGGAATACTTTAAATTCGGCGGAACCCTGAAGTGCAGTTTTCAAACAACAAACGTTCATTTTGTAGTAACAATGTTTTCAAACAACAGCGGAACTTTCCAAATTTTAAATTTTTCATACTTTGTTTTGTGCCGGACTTCAGTCGCCATGTCGTTGTTTAAGTTGTTTGTGCAACGCTTAAATAATTGACGTAATAATTTGACATAAATGAAACATATTTTCTATGACTTTTTGCTTGTAAAGTAAACATAATTAATTTGCTTTCCTTATGGATCACTGGTGAGGTAGGATCACGTAGGAACAGTTCTCAATAATATTGTTATATACATATCAACAAACATTTTGAATGTACAAAACTATACAAAACTTCTACTTGGCGTAACGTTCTCTCTGCGTACCTACCGGTCGGCCTGGCCTATTACAGGATTTCGCGACTTATTCAGTACCACGCAGCCGGATAGGATAATTAAGTCCTTGCTACGCGGGACGGTACCATATGAGGCTTGAACCCATGCCTGGCAAGTTATTACGTCGCACGCGTTGACGACTGTACTACGGGTCTGGTCCCATGTTCCACATGCTACTTAGCTATCATGTTCTTCAAAAACCCAACAAAAATTTGACCTTGATTGTCGGCGTGCAAACTAGAAATTGGATATTTATTTAAAACATGTTATTTTCTTGGCCGGACAGTCAATGTTGGTTGCATATTAACCAGTATTTTTCTCAACCAATGTCATAAATGTACAGCTATATGAAAACATAACTTCAATAAACAGAAATTTGCAAGGTTTTTAGGACACATCTAGCCAGTTACAGTTATTACAATTATTACTTACTAGAACCTGCCTTTTTTCGTAGTACAGTCGTGAACTCGTACGACTTAACAACATGCCCGTCATGGGTTCAAGCTTCAAATGGACCGTGCCGCCATACGCCATGACTATCCTGCTATGTGTAATCATTAAGTCACTGAAATTCAAGCCCACAAGTAGTGGTACAGGCAGGCTTTGACCGACAACGGTTGTTGAGCCTAAAGAAGAAGAATAAGAACCTGCCCAATCTCAAAATAATTTCGCCCTAATCCAATAATTTTCCGCAACATTTGTATAAAGCACCAGCATATCTCAGTTTCCTTTAAAAAAAAAGTGATGTTGAACCACAAGCAACCAATCACTGCATACATATAGACCAGATTTAGCGGTGACAGACGTCCCAAGAGTATCCAAAGTATCTATAATCATAAAAATATCAACAACTTTGGCAAGATGAAGAAATAATGCAACTTAATGGTCAAAACCGTGGCAAAGAATCAATTCCAAGATCCTTTACAATGAAATTAATATCTTAACGTTTGATTGCGTTTGTTCTAATGTTTTCCATCCTAATAAAATGTTTTGGCAAATATGTTTGTCCGCTTTTGACCCGAAGGCGGGTCCTTTGCCGACCCCTGGAGTTAGAATAGTTGCGTCCAAGCCAATGAGTGTTAATCTCCTAACGATGTAGCAACAAGCGTGTTGCAATTTGTGGGAAAGTATAATTAAGAAAAATGAAATAGACATATAATCAACATTTTTCACCCAAATCAGCTTGCTCTTGCAAAACACGCGTGCTAAAACTGCAAATATTCCAACTGCCAAGTTGACATTCCCATCAAATTATTCACTAAAATGAGCGGGGGAGAGAGAGAGAGTGAGCGAGACTATCGCAGACCCAGACAATCGAAGGACGTCCCTCCCATCACACCCCACACACCGGGGCAGCGGGAAAAGCGGGATTGAAATGGGACGGGAATTAAAAAGAATATTTTATAACTAAAGTACCGCGAGCAAACGAGACGCGGAAACATAAACTCACACACAACGGTCCATCAGTGCCACATCCTCTCCTCCCGCCTGGCACACCCGGAACGGAATCGGTGCGACATCAAATTTTATTATCCCGTTTCCTATTTGTATGCGCGTGTGTGTGTGTGTGTGTGCGAGCCCGCCAGCCAACCAAACTTCCCCGGGAGCAGTCTGGCAGCAGTCCTTTTCCCCGTGGCGTGTTTTCCCGCGTAGAACAAAGAGACGCATAGCGCGCGCGTTTCCCAAAACACACTTTTCCAGCTTCCAGGCGTCGCATCATCCTTCTCTAGACCAGACGACACACCCGCCATCCTCCCTTCGATGAAAATCAGTCCGCGCGCACACACACACACGACTCCACTCAACAGATCATCATGGGCGATGTGCGTTTCCGTTCCGTAGGTTCCGGCGATTCTTCGCTACGCAAAAACCCATTTGTTTTGAAGTCTGTGTGCGTGTGTGTGTGCGTCCGTGTGAGTGTGTGTCTCGTCACTTCTCCCACACATTGCATACACACAGGAGTTGCATAGGTACACACGTTCCGCTTTTGTCGGAACAGCATCATGCATCAGGCCCCATGCATCCGACAAAGGCAACCACAACACCAACCCGCCTCCATGGCACAACTCAACCTGGCCGCCCGGTCGCAGCCGGTCGACAATGCGGGCCCAACATACATCCCCGACGTAGAACCCATCACCATATTATCAACCGTTTATTAAATATATACATATTAAACACTCCCCTTCCCCCCTCGGTTGGTGCCCGGTTCCCGTTCCCAGACGTCCTCTGTGCTCTGCCCTCTGCAAGCACGCTCCCCTTTGGCTGCAAGGCTGCAGCAACCGCCGCCGGTCCTCGATATTTCCCTGGGAGTAAATCTCGCTTTACAATTCTCTGCACACTGGCCCCGGGATGGTGGTGCGCGCAAACTGGCGAAGTGCCGTTTGCTATTCTAAGGGATTTCCGGCAAAAAGCAACCGTGATCTCCGCTCCCTCCCTCCCTCCAAAACAGACCCAAGCCTGGAGTTCCTGAAAACGGCAAACCCAACTAAAAGACGCCAGCCGACACCCTCCCCAAGCGGTAGACTGTTGCGGGCGGATGAGGTGGTTCAAGTACTTCCAGCGAACACACCATCAATCGTCCAGACTCCGCCGCCAGAACACCAGACAACGCGCACAGACACACACACAGGGCGCACCGTCGAAAGGGCAATGACCGAATTTCGCCCAGCCAATACCTCCACCGCACACCCCAAAACCGCGCTCCGCGAAGGCTCGCCTTGGGAGGGAGAAATATTCTGCCTGTGAGTCTCGTTGACCTTCCCCATGGTCGTTGATTTTACGGTAAAGCGTGTCTCGCCACCGTTCCATTCCTGATCCCATTCCTGCATTGGAGTCTGTGTCCGGAGCGGCAGCCAACCCGAGCCAAGCCGCACCGAGACCGACAAAACATTGGCATGCGGCGTTTTGTGCACTTACCACCCGCCGAACCGGACGTAGTAGTTGTGTAGTAGCACCTGGCACCTACTCGCATACTCCTTACATATACACTCACACTGACACACACACACCTAGCGAGGAGTCGTTGTAGAAAATGGCTTGTGAATGAAGAAGTGGAACAGCACACACAAACTAACAACAAAACGCGCGAAAAGCCCTCTCCTGAAGGAGAAGCAAAGCCTACTACTATGACGTTGTGTGTCTGTGTGTGAGAGTACAGTGGGTGCTCGGTACGTTGTCTGGCCGGTTTTTCAACGCATCATCTCTCTGCACAGGAGGTACGTACAGGCCACCATCACCACCTGTGTACACCATTGATAACTGTTCGTCCTTTGCCGTAACCACCAGCGGTACACACACCACTAAAAGTTCGCAGTTACTAGCGCTTGCCATAGCCGGGCGGGAAAACCTGTTCGCCAGACAGAGAGCAAACCAATACAATTTCGCGAGCCAACACACACACACATAGTATATGGTATATAACAATACCACATCCCGGAATGGTCCCCGTTGCTCACCCAGCTGGGACGAGATCTTGCCCGATGCCGTCATCATCGTTCCATCGCGTTCACTCCCGATTCTTTGCTCTCTTTCGCTCGCTCGCTCTCTCTCCCATTACCAGTAGCTCCTGATCATCGACACCCAACAGGACAGCAGCACAGAATGTAGCTGCGAGAAAGAGTGAGAGCGAGAGAGAGAGTCTGGTTTTGTTGCTTCCACCGAAGCGCGCGTGTCTGGCTCAGGCCAGACGGACAAGCCCGGACGACGCGTACGAACTCGTCCTTCACCTTCACCCAGTCAGCCAGAAGCCAACGCGGCCAAAGACACGACAAAGGGCACGGGACAAAGGGTACACAGCTTCCCATCCTAGCCGCCGTTATGTATATTCCGGGCGGGCCATTTTTTCTCTCCCCTTCAGCGCATATCCTGCCTCCATTGTTCTCCTTTTGTCCGTGTTTGCGGCTGATCCGTGCGTTATCGATGGGGGGGGGGGTGGGAGAGAGAAATGGAATAGCGGAGCAAAAAAAACCTACGCAGCTCCTGCCCCGACGTGGGAAATTGTTGGAAAGGGTGCCGACGGGCATAACCAAAAAAGAAAAAAAAACAGTAAAAGGGAAGCACGCACACATACGCAACATACGCACCCAAACAACAATAACGCGAGCGGCACATTCGAGAACAAATCTGGCGGGAATCTGTCGGAGTACGCATCGCTCTATGTATGCATTGCCCTCGACACACTTGCGCCAGGTCGTCGTCGTCTGTGTCGTCGGGTTCGTCGTTCACCCGGTCTAAGGGGCTAGGGAACCCGTATCTTTTTTCCCCCTTTCTGCTGCCCCATTCCTGGCACCGCTCTCCTGTAGCCTGTCTACCGTGAGGCCGGTAGACAAACCGGTACAGGGACCGCGCGGAATGGTGTCGTGCGCCGCGACACGACAGCACCCCAAAAGTATTTTCGCCAATTCACAAAAACCTCTTCGCCATCCTGGCATCCTGCGTTCGTTTCTATGTGTGTGTGAATGTGTTTTTTCATCTCATCCTAGCACGCGGTGTACGTCCTTGCCAGCCACAATCGCACACAGACGCAACCCCGGTGCTTACGGTGGAAATGAACGTGCAACGCAGCAGGCATGGCACGCGCCCGTCTCGACGGCCAGTTTTACAAACACAGGGAGAGAGACAGAGAGAGAGAGCGAAAATCCAGCCGCCGACACAGTCGATGGGTCGCGCCCGTTTGGGGTCATTGAAATTTTGATTGCATCGTTTGCAACAGTCGTGTGTCTGCTTGCTTTTTACGTGTTTTTTTGTTTTGTTTGGGCTTTCGTCTCCGTTGATGCTGTGTGTGTTGCATTTGTCTCGCTCACACCAATGCTAAAACAATCCGCGACGTTGAAAAACGGGAAGCGGAACGGAATCTGAATTTACTGTAAAAGAAAGAAAATCGAAGGTAAATCAATACATCTCCTCGTAAAAAAAAACGGGTAAAATAAAACATTTGGGTCCATAATTTTTGTCACTCCCATCGTTTGTTAATATTGACAGCATCATAAACAAACGTATGACGCTACTCGGTTTGCCGTCCTTGCCCAAAAGGAATCATCATAGCACGGAGCTAGACATGACGCATCTCCCATTCTACGGTCGGGTGGAGTTGTAAATTTCACTAAATCTCACACCCTTTCCCACAGCTCCACACACACACTGCATCATTGCGCGTCCGGAATTTCCTCCCCTGCTGGGTCCTCACCTTTTTCCAGCAAAAACCAGCTGCGGTTTTTTCGGCAGGACACAGCCATGTCTACCGGTACCGACCGAGTTCTCCTACCTGTGCATCAGCATCAGCAGGTTCGGGGTTTAGTGGGTACTGGGGCAACACACAACCGTCTAGACACAGCCGCCAGACAGAATCCGCACGCGAGAGCTCTCCCGCATAAGGGTGAGAGGGACCGGTTTGCAAAAGTTAACCCCAGACGTCTGGTGCGGTCAACGATGACGATGCTACCAAGACGATAGACGCAGCAGCAGGGAGAAACAGCAACAAAAAACTCCTACAACTTCTTACTCCCCTCGAAAGGAGTGCTGCACAGCAAACAGCATCCTTTCGGAGGAGGAGAGGGTTTGGGACCCTCTGGGCTGGCAAACTCTGTAACGACCTAGATGCTCTCCTACCGACCATGTCTAGCGCCTCGCGTGCCCCTTGCTGTGCTGTTTTGCAGCCGACGCAAAGTTCATTGACCAATTCATTGCAATGGCGGTGGCCGTACGATGAACCCCGGTTTTTTTTTTTGGTTAGTCAGTCATCCCGAGCCCAGCGAGCAAGCCTTCCCAGGGACAGCCACATAGCGTCTCGGCATCAAGCACACACACACAGCACTGCAAAACTATATACTAACAGACACACACATAACGAGCAAGTCGAAAACGTTGCATCATCCCGCTGCATCCCGCTGCAGCATACAACGTTGCTGCAAGAGGGCAAAGACTAACGATCGGAAGTACGTGATGCCTGCCACTTCCGGAACGGACGAGCCATAGACCCACACAGGAAGGGATGAGAAAAGATGAGGCTTGTATGGCTGTGTGTGTGTGTGTGTGTCTGTGTGTGCCGGTGTGTGTATTTTTCTCCACCGCTTATTGCTTCTGTTGCATCCGTACGGTTGCGCTTAGCGCAAGATGTAAAAAAACGCACCGAAAACGTACGCAACGCAACGGCATGGAGGCGCCTGGTGATGGTGAATTTGTGTCCCGTGATGGAGAAAGTGCCGTTTTTTGTGTTGCTGCTGGCAGTTCAAACAAAGGTGTGTACCGGTGTCAGCGTTCGAGCAGCCTAACGGATCAAACGCTATATGTTTTGAGAATAAAATGTACTTTTTAAACGGAATGATTCTATTTCATTGAATCAAACAATTAAAACAATTCCGATGAAAACAATTGGCCCATTCAAATAATTCTGATAAAAAACAATATCTTTTTTTGAAAATCTACAACAAATATATTGGGTATTTTTACTTCAAAAAGGATTAAACGAACACAAGGGGAACATTTCATAATCATCATTCACGCTCGTATGACCCTTCAAACTCTCACAGCTCTCCCAAGGCTCTCCCACTTACGTACGCGCGTTTTGGCTTGACAAAAGATGGTCCATCGGTCATTGACATCGGTACTCGAGCAAGAAGAGGATGATTTAATTTCTCTCAGCACGGACGGAACATTGGAATACTGTTAAACACTAGCTTTCCGATTTTCTACTGCTGTTTGCCAAGATAAAAAGCATTAAAAGCATTAACTTTATGCTTTGTAGTTTGCCAGTGAATGTGAATTGCAATCAAACCAATCACCAGCACACTCAATTGCATGATTATTCCATAAATGTAATTAAAACATTCATCACAAAATCTTTAATTCTACCATTCGTTTGAATTACTGGCTACTCTTCCCTCCCCCATAGCAGCTTCCAACCGTATATTCCACGCTATCTAACAAGCGATCAGTCTTTTCATGTGCTTCTTGCAACGCTTTCTCTCCCTCAGACTGCGCCAGAGTAAAGTAAAGTAATTAAAATTCGGTACAGTTTGCTTGTCCGGCGTACAAAGCAAAGGTGTGTACGCCGATTCATCTTCCCGGTGATGTGTTGCTGTGCTGCGTCCATCGTCGAAAGCATTTCAAACAGATGCGGAGACGAACGTGTCGGGAAGGATCGAAACGACGGGCTGGCTGGTTGGCTGTGTTCGATTCACTATCGGTGGAATGACCGTTGAGATGCTAGCCCAAATGTGAGGGGATGTGTGAGGAGTGGCGTGGCTGTGGCCAAACTAGGAAGCCCCGTTTTGCGTCCACTATATTTTACGCTGGCCAACTTTATATAGCAATACATATGCAGGCGCATACAAAGAAGTACGTTCGAGGGAAAACAGTCGCGCCACGGTCGCGGTCGTGGGAAAGACAGAACAAGGCAGCCCACTCCATCGTTGTACTATTCCGTTGTGGTTTTCAAAACACTCCCGATTTTCGGTCGTCGGTAGCGTAGCGGTCGTTGGCCTCTACAGACGGGGCGTTTATCGGAAAGAGCCACCGAGAACCGATAGCCTGCGCTGAATCGCTTTCTCCATCCAGCTTCCTTCGAATCCTTGCCCTGCTGCAGGCGATTCTAGAAAATCATTACGCCGAAAACGAGTGCGGCAGCGGGGGGAGGCAATGATGCTATGATCATGATGATGATTGTAATTGAAGCCATCTCATGAGTTCGTTCTTTAAGGCCGGGCTACATTGATCGTACTCCGTAGTGTAATTTTTATTTTCACTAGCGCATCTGGCGACGACCAGCGCAAGCTAGATGTCGGTATAATTTATGTGTCAAAATTATTCATACTTGGTGTCTCATCAAGTTTCGACCAGGCAACTTGTATGCCGTTTGAAATGTTGATAAACGTCCATAAATTGCAACAAAGTAGGCCGTTATTTGTTGTTGTTGGACAAATCGTCATTCATACAAAGCGCTAGTCAACATTTCTCCCCATCTTCGAATATCTATTCATCATTGGGTAAAATTATAGGCTCCTCGACCCAAAACGTTTTTTGACAGATAAATTATACCAGCCTCTAGCTTCGACCCGCCGCCGCTAGATGGCGTACGCGTTCACAAAAATTACACTCAGGAGTACGATCAATGTAGCCCGGCCTTTACGCTCTATCTATTGTGCATTTTCTCTCTTTCTCTCGCTGTTCTCTGCTTTTGTCCTGGCGTACGCTAGGAGCTCTTTGACCTTCTCGAACAAACAGCTACCAAAAGTCATTACGGTAGCCTTCAACCACTCGTGCTTTCATTTCAGCCTCCAGAATAAATGACGTTTTTTATATATATATTATATTTTAAAGCGTGCCTCCAGTGCAAATCCTTATTTATTAAAACACCGAACATTTCAAAGGTTAGCAGACTATTCACACACAGCAACCAACATAATAAGCTCATGATCCAAAACTACTGTTGGTGGCTCGCCTTTTTTGTTTAGGCCCACAACTGGTAACTATTATTAACAAAAAAATGATTAAAAAAGCTTACTATTAATACTATCTCATTAAATTTAAATAATAAAGATAAGATAGTCTATTTTGTCCAACATAGAAAATTTAAAGTAAAAGTGATAACAAATAAATGAAAAGAGAGTTGCTAATGGAGGGTTATCGATCGGTTATCCCTTAACTATTGTTTAAATAACTAAACATGAATGCTTTCAATGGATTTCTCAAATAAATATTTAAAAGAATTCGTCTGATAAAAAACGCAATTTAATTATACAAAGGGTTCTCCCAAAGTATTCTTCGTCATGCCACAATATTAATATTTTGTTGTACTTTAGCCATAATTAGCGCTAATAGAGGAGTAAATAATAGAAAAAAATTTAATACAATTTTTAAATCATTTCAAATTCAGTAAATATTGAACCCAAAAACCTTCAAAATCCAATAAAAATTATAATTTCTTCAAATATCTCTTTCGGGTAGAGATTTCACTAGTGCACGGCAGATGGCGCTAATATCGCCAGAAAGATAATTCAAATGGCGCCGAAATTCAGCGGTTTTGCAACAGTATTGCTTTCCTCGAAGTATAAATTCGTTAATTAAACCAGTATTTGGCCAACGTTTAGAACAAATTATAAATAAAATATATGAAACAAATCATGTTTACTGCTTTTGGAAATTCTCAGTGTAAAGAGCACGTGTTGGTAAGTTTTATAAGAAGAGGCAAATATTGAACACTTACCTTACTGAAATACCCCACCGTATGGCAGCCGTCACTATCCGCCAGCGTCATCACGTAAAACAGGAACGGTTCCACGTCGTAGTACAACGTTTTATGGTCGAGGAAGAATTTGGCCAGCAAGCACAGATGCTGACAGTACTGTTTGTGTCGCTTGCCATCCACTTGCCACACGCCAAGCTTTCCCTTGCGATAGATCTGCAATCATAAAGTGAATCGATCGTGTGTCGTCAACAAACGCTTTCAGGACAAAATTCGCTCCCCGTGCTTACCTCATCGCCCGGCGGATGCCGCCATACACATTTGGCCGCATGGCGCTTCATTCCCACCTCGGACTTTTGATACCGCAGACAGAACTCGCACAGATACAGCTTCGGCAGCCGGGTCGCATCGTCCGGATAGGGCGACTGATACCACACCTGCATACAGTGCCGGCCCATCGAAATGTACTTCGTGCCCTTCCCAGTAACCATATCGCCCAGCTCCTTCTCGATACTTTCGCTCGCCAGTGCCTGCGCCTCGCGGAACAGCTGCAGATCGTAGTCCGGCACGATGCCCTCGAGGTTAGGTTCGGGCTTAATTTCGTTACAGTCCCGATCGAGCAACGGTTTCGGCCGCTCGGCACTCGGCGTCGGCGAGGAGGGTTTAAAGCGAGCCCGCAGATCGCGTATCTTCTGCGCGTACAGCTTCTGTTCGGGCGTTTGGATCTTTTTCGAATTTTCGTACACCGGAATCGACCGGCGCCGTTCGTCTTCGCGCTGCTTGCGCTCCACCAGCAGCTGCTTCGTTTGATCGACCGTCATGTTGTGGTAGAGCGGGCAAGCCTCCAGCGTAAAGTGCTTCTCAAACTGTCCGCCCATGTGGCCGAGCGAGTCACACCTTTCCAGCGGACAGCGCCGCTCGACCGGCGCCTCCTCGATGGGCAGCTCCTTCGCGAGCGGTTTGTCGCCGGTGCGTTTGCTGGCCAGCGCGTTGGCAATGTTGTTTTTCGCCTTACCCTTCGACGGTACGGTGGGCGCTTTCTTGGCCGGACTTTTCGACGCGGACCGCTTCACACTGTCCGCGTCGGAGTCCGTCTCGGAGGCGTTCTTGCCGAGCAGGTGTTTGGATTTGCGCGTGCTTGCGGAACGGGTCAGCTTTCGCGTCTGCCGGTCCGAGTCCGAACCGGCCGCCGCCGCCGCCGCACCGCCATCCTTTGCATCGTTCTTTTGGGGCGTTCGTTCGAGCGCACGCTTCATGGTGCTGTTGGACTTTTTGTAGCTCTGTGCGGCCGCTGCACTGATCGATGGTGAGGAATCGTCCGATGATTCCGTTTCCGAGTCGGACGATCCGCTGGAGGACGATTCGCTCGAGCTGGACGTGGCGGACGACAGCGCTCGGATGGGGGATTTCACTGACTTGGCCAACGGTGGAGCAACGGTTGGACTGGCCACTTTGCTAGCGGCACTGCTTGTGCCACTGGTCTGTGGTTTCACCTGGCCGATTGGTTTCGATACAGCGTTGTTCAACGTTCCCACCTGCGATGCTTTCCGTGGCCGGCCACGGCCACGTTGTAGAGCGGCGGTGGCTGCTGTTGAGGTGGTGGTGTTGTTTGCGGTACTCCCCGCTGCTCCAGGTTGATTTTTGTCCGACAAATCGGACGACGCTGGGCCCGTCCCACCACCCGACACGGCGTTCCCGCTCGTGGAGCTCGAGCTGGACGTACGTCTATCCTGCATGTCGGACTTTTCCGGCGTTGTTTCCACCTCCGATTCGGACGAATTGACCGGTGAGAAGATGCTCTTCTTTTTACCCTTGGTAGCAGGTGCCGAGGATGACTGAGCGGTGCCTGGGGTGGGTTTCTTTACAGCACCCGTTGCCGTACCGGCCCCATTATTGTTGGTCTTGTGCAAACTTTTTACCACCGTGCTAGCCTTCACCGCCCCTTTCGTGGCCGGGGCAGAGTTTTGATGATGATGCTGTTGGTGCTGCTGCTTGATCACGGACGGGGGCACCTTTCCTCCACTGATCGGTGGCGGTGCGGGAACCCGCTCCTTGCCCTGTACCGCTGCGATGGGCTTTTTCTTGGTGGTGTCGGCTGTTGGAGCCTTTTTGCTAGCCGCAGTAGTGGCAGCTGCCGATGCAGCAGCTGACCCTTTGCCCGTTTCCGGCTCCGAGTCATCATCGTCACTGGACGAGATGGAGCTTTTTGAGAGTTTTTGTTGTTTCAGGGCAAGGGATGATTTGTCCTTCGTGGCGTCCGGTTTGCTGTTCGCTTTGTTTGCCGCATTGCCAATCTCGGAGCTTCGCCGTCTTACGATTTTGTCGTTAGCTTTTGGTACTGCAGCTATAAAACGATAAATAGAATGAATATCAGCATCAAATGCAAAGTAAATCAAAGACATGCAGTGCAACTACCATTTCCACTGGTTGCCCCGGAAACGGCTGCATTATTACTGGTAGAGGGACGCGGCGATGGTTCCCTCGAGCTGGAGGAATCACTTTCACTGCTCGAGCTTCCCGAATCAGATCCGCCCGAGCTTCCCGAATCGGACCCACTGGAGCTGGAGTCAGACGAACTGCCGCTACTGGATTCGGTGCTGGTGGACTGAAATTGAGAAAGAGGTTGAATAGTTAACAATGCGCTTAAAGATTAAGATTATTTATATGATTACTAACCTTTTTCCGCTGTGGCATGATTGTTTTATTTCAATAAGTTCAATAAGTAAATGTGCTACGACCACTTCCAAGGAACACGAGTGGGCAATAAAACGTGAGCCTTCGTACAACTCCCTTAGGATACCTCAGAACTAAAAACTATCCACGGAACTCGTCACGAAAAAAAGTACAAACAGTCTAAAATAAAATTTGCATTCTCAACTCAAATTCCGGCATCCAAAAACTTTTCACTATCGAAAACACAAACGCTTCCCCCCGTTTTCTTATTCTTCTTTTTTCATCCTTCCAATGCATAAACTTGCCCCCACACTGGCTTCGCACTCAATTTTAACATACTAAAAGGCGCCCAACGTCCGTTGAAATAAAACTTTTCGATTAATCTAGCAACACGTGGTTCAATTTTGTTGCAATACAATTAAATTTCTAAATTTTTGCTTAAGTTCATCGAAAACAACACTTTCACAGAACGCTTTTCGTTTGTTTGTTGTGTTTTCTGCTTCACTTTAGTTTGACATTTGGTGTGTGTGCTGTCATTTTTTTTTAGTTGCTGGAAATAACCAGGCTCGCCCATCGATTCGCCATATTCATTCACGGGCCACGGCAACGCGTGGAATAAATCCAGCAATAAAACAAGGGCAATACAAATGGCGGTGGAATATTAATTTATTTCAAATCGTTTAATTTATTCCTTTGGTCATATTAAATCAACAAATTTATTCTTTTCCAGACAATATTACGTACCTTGGCATTGTGCTCCTCTGTCAAATTGCGCCAAAGTGATGCAGCCTTGTTTATTTGCTCCTCGTAAACATCACTCGGCGGTGCCGTCGGTGTAAAACAGTGTCCTTTTTATTCCCTCAAAATCAAAATGATCACAAATTAGGCTGAGCCGTGTGTGTTGCTTTCCCCCACACTAGCGGTGTCCTTCAAGGATTCGGTTCCGTTAGTGCGTGCGACCAGTTGCGTACAGCGCACAAGTGGTACATCCCCCGTAAAGTTGCACCGGCGGCATCATAGGTCTACGTGGGGCGCAGTACAAAATGCATCCATTCCTCGAGTACCTTAAAAGCCCGGAGCTGGTCGTGAAGGTGCAGGAATACTTCGGCATCGAGTATCTGCGCAAAGTCCCCCCGTCCAAAGCGGCGAAACCAGCACATGGCAATGGTAGTACGGCAAACGGAAAAGGTGCGCCACCGGGCAATGGGTACACCGCCGAGAAGAAGATCGATGACAATGATAATGCTTATCGGGTGACGAATTACTTCTGGTACGTGCTGTTTATCGTCGGCACCGAGCTGGGCGACGAACTGTTCTACGCCACGTTTATCCCGTTCTGGTTTTGGAACATCGACAGCGCGGTAGGCCGGCGGGTGGTTATGCTATGGTCAGCGATTATGTACGTAGGTAGGGCACCACCACCACCACCACCCCTCCTCGGATCTCACCCTGGATTTGCTCACCCTAGCTCACGACGGAAGTAATGCAAAATGGGTTTTCTCCCATTCCTTTTGCAGGACAAAGCCTTAAGGACATTATTCGATGGCCAAGACCAAGCTATCCGGCGGCACGGTTGCAGAAGAAATGGGGCCTCGAGTACGGTATGCCGTCGACGCATGCGATGGTCTCGGTTGCCATTCCGTTTTCGGTGCTGATTTACACGTACGATCGGTACATTTACTCGATGCCGGTTGGGCTGGCCATTGCTTGCGTCTGGTGTGCCGTGATCTGCGTTAGCCGGGTGTACCTAGGCATGCACAGTGTGTTGGTTAGTGTTGGGCCGCATGTCCCACTGTTCCTTTCACATTTCATACACGTGGTCTATTTTTAGGACATTGTCGCAGGACTGGTGCTGGTCGTACTGTTGATGATTCCCCTAATTCCGATCGTAGATCGATTGGACCTTGTAATAGTGACTTCCCGCTGGTCGCCAATATTCGTACTCTCGATATCGATACTACTGATCGTGTTTTATCCCGATCCGGGTAAATGGACCCCAACACGGTACGTTACAACTCACTGAGGGAATTTTCTTTTCTATATTAATATTTCTCCCTTTATTTTCTCCCCCAGCGGCGATACCGCTCTTACGGTAAGCGTTTGCGCTGGCATCGAGCTCGGCGCCTGGTTGCACTACCATTTGGGCGAGTTTCAGCAACCGGCACAGCCACCACCGTACGAAATCATCTGGCCGTCCTACAGCATGCTCGGCCTGCTGCTGCTCCGCACCGTGCTCGGCCTGTGCTGCATCGTTGCGTCCCGTGCCTTTGCCAAATCGATCTCGTACGCGTTCGTGTGCTTCATACTGGGGCGGGACAAGAACGAGCTGCGCCAGTCGGAGGATACGCTCGAGAACAAGAACAAAATCATCGTCGAGCTGTCGTACAAGCTGTTCACGTACGGTGTGATCGGATTCAACACCCAGTACCTGCTGCCGAGCGTCTTTAAGCTGCTCAACATCGGCCGGCCCGATTTCTACACCGAAATCTAAACCCCATTCCAGCCATCCAGAGCACCCACACGCACGCACCGGTGTATGCGGCTAGCGCAGCAAAAAAAGAAAGCATCGCACATTCCATCCATATGAGAAAAAACGATCGATATCAGTGAGAGTAGTTTAGAATTTAGTAAACGAGTAGCATCACATACATATGAACCTAAATCATATTTCTTCCAGGCAAGCTCTCGGTACCGGTAGATTGAACGGTACCGCTTTACTTGCAAATCAATATCTCCACTCTTTTTTATCATATTCCTATTTCTTATCATCCTCAACAGAATCCAAAACAGAATCCACTAGGTCTAGCCAGGTCTGAAATGTTGTTTTTTTCCCCAGTTGAATCTTTACGCGTAATTTAATGCAAATGAATTACTAAATAGAATTGCTAGCACTAAACGCATCCGCTTCCCGCATTTTCTCTTTCACATTTAGTAAAAACAAAACGCATTAGAAAAGCAGTGTACGCTTAAGGGTAGAGCAGTCGAACAAGTGAGACAAAGCTCTCACACAAAGTAGAACGCAATTTTAACGTTGGCCCGACACTTCCCAAGTGCTTCCGTACAAGATGGTTGATAACACGGGTGTGAGTGGTGGTACCGGTTGCTTTTTTAGTAAGTGTTAGAAGTGGTCAAAAACACATGATCCTATTCCGTCATGAGGGACAAAAACCTGCTACCAGAGCTTAACAAACAAACAACGTCACAATTGAGTAAAAACGAAACGAAACAATTCAGCATTACTGCCAGTGGAGAAGCAATTCGATTTGGGGCGATCGTTCTTTCGTGTGGCACCACGGTTTTGCAAAGTATTCTAGTCTAAACGAGGGCAACAGAGAAAGAGAGAGCACCACATAGGCAGGAACCGTACAAAATACAGGTACTGTTTGGTGTTTAGTGTTTAGACAAAGTTGAAGTAGTAAAGCTCAATCACAAAACGGTCGAAAAAGCTGGTAAACGCAGAGAGGGAGAGAGAGGTGCAAGTCGTTGAAATACGTTGACAAATTTTGGTCCGCTTTTCTTATTCTCTCACAATAGATACAATGCTGGTTCGCAGCGTTTTGTAGGAAGTGCCGAAATCACGAAATAAAGAACTTTTTCAACTTTCGAAATTAATTTTTAGTGACTTTTTTTTGTTGGCTTGGGTTAGCTTTTTTAATGCTATTTTTCAGCAATATTATAGATTGTTTAATCTTCCTTTTTTTTTGCTTTACTATAACTAAATCGTGTTTGAATATCTTTTCGACTGTGTAAACAGCAACTTGCAAATACTAAACTAAACCATGTGCGTGTTGAATGGCGATAACAACAATGCACCGATTAAAATCGTTCCCACGTGCATCACAGCCGGTAACCATGAAGGGCATCGATTAGTTGTGGACAAACAGCGCTCCACTAATCCGCTTTGTTGTACACCAGGTTTTGCGATCAATTTTAAACGTTTTGTGGTTCTATTTTTTATAGAAAAAAGAACCAGAATTGCCAAAAAAAACGGCTTTTTTAAGGTTTCCTAAACACCGTTTTCTATGATTGTTCAACAATTTGTATTTATTGCACAAAAGTGTTACATTTTTTTTACAGATATGTAGTACGCTTGGAAGGGGGGAAAAGGCCCATTAAACAGTAAGATAGGTGTTTTCCTTCTTTTTTTTTTCTTTGCTTCCTTCACGATAAGAAACCGTAATGAATTATTAAAAAATCGCTCAAAAAAAAGAGATAAAATTAGCTGCGAGCGTGTAAGTACGCGTACCGAATGGAATGGTGCTGCATGTTCTACAATTCATCATGCGACTGTCATAACGGCACGTTCAAATACTCCAGCACAAAGACGGAAAATATGCGCACCAAATTGCGCACCGTCGGTACGTCCACGATGTCCGCATTATCTTCCAGCTTGTGCCAAACCTCGGGGAAGGGGCTGGGAATGACGTGCAGGATGGGCACGCCCCGCCTTAGGAACGGTATGTGATCATCTTCGATGCCCGCAAACACTGACGCGGGCTTAAAGTACGCAATCGTCCTCTGGGTCGGCGATACGCTGCTCGTGCTGTAGTTCTCCAGATGGCCCAGCTCATCCAGCCGCCGTTCGGCGGAAATTAGCTGCACGTACCAGTTTTCCGTCTCGGCAAAGTAGCTGTAAAAGGTTGGCTCGGGCGTACCGAGCAGATCGAGCAGCACGAGCATGTCCATCCGTTGCAGCGTACCATCGCGCTCCATCCGTTCGGCCAGGTGGCGTGCACCGTAGAGCGAATCTCGCTCGGACCAGTTCTGGAATGCTTCCTCGCCGTCGAAGAAAATGAACTGCAGATTCAGGTCCGTCCTGGCTTTGATGGACTCGAGGTGCGGAGCGAGCATGGACGCCATCGTAATGAGCATCGCGCACGGCACGGACGAATCGGTCGCTCCGATAAACTGTTGGCCGGGGAAGTATTTACTGTCGTAGTGGCAGGCCAGCACCAGATTGCGGGCCGCTTTGGGGTTGAGCGACGCGATCACGTTGGCAAACCGTAACTTCCCCAGGATGGGCACGGTTTCATCGAACTCGTCCAACTCGACGGTGTAGCCGTGCCGCTGCATCTGCTGCACGATGTAGTTTTTCACATTCTCGTGGCCTGGCGTTCCGACCACCCGCTCGAC
>SIXB01001225.1:0-44824 GCA_007018985.1 Anopheles bwambae | reverse complement strand
AAAATATAACAATTGTTATGTAAATTTTAAAAGTTTTAATGGAGTAAAAAAAGATGGTGGTATGTATTTTCAGGTGTAAATAATGGCTCTAGAATTTCATAAATTGCATTCTTTCATTCGCAAAAAAAATCAAGTTACACGGTTATATGACAACATGATGTATAATTACAATTGTCAAAAATCTGCTCAAATATCTTATGAAATTTTCATGATTTCTACATGAGTCAAATTTTTTCAAAACATACAGACAAAAATATATGCATTAGATTCTACAATTGATAAGCACTGTCAGAAATGTATGCTTTTTAGTCAAACATTGACGCGCACTGTTAAAAATAGATGTCTTAGAGCAAAAAATTGATGCCTTAGAGCCAAAAATTGATGCCTTAGAGCCAAAAATTGATGCCTTTGGTGGCAACGACTGTAAGTAAATACTCTTGTTGCCAGATCGAAGTGTGATTTCTTTGTCTGTCAAAGGGTTTAGCCTGCAATTTACACATAAAATGTAAACGCACGCGACGGTCAAAAGGTGTACCTTTCTGTGAAATGTAAAAGGTATTTTTTTTACTCTAATTGAAACATTTTTAAGTTAAATTGTTATTCAAACAAGCAAAAATAAAACTGCGACAACATTTGCCAACAAAATTGAAACCAATCCTTTACCGGATTGTCCTTTCCAGCATCTCCTTCTCCTGGGGGAGGGAACTATTAATTGACAAGTGGTAATTAAATGCCCCACAACTGCAACTGCAAAGCGGAAAAAAGGCAGACGGATTAGTGTGGCTGTCGTCGTTCAAGTGGTTGGCTATAATTTAACCATTCTTTACCTTCCACGTAAACCAGGGCACAACTCTCAACAGCTCAACGACTGGGCACCAGGGCAGACGTCTTGTGTGCTCTGTACAGGGTTTAAGAAATAAAATTACCACCCTCCAGTGTGGCACACAAGGAAAGTAGGGGTAAGCCTGAATAAATGCACCACGGAGGGGGGTGGGACGCGAAGAGTGCAAGGATTGAGTTTTATATTTTGCTGGCTGTACCTTGTTGTTGGCAGAAACAAAAGAAATGCAATCGTACTTACGCACATTACGCACCGGGGCCTGTGCGAAGCCACAACTGCACCGAGGGACTGCTGCTGCTGCTGCTGCATTTTCTTCCCGCCGTGTGGGATAAGGCGTTAATGGGGGAGAAGAAGAAAAAAAAAGTCCTACCGAGTCTTAATGCGTTCCCTACACGCATTTGCGTACGTTGGAGAGGGGGAGGGGTGGTTGGGAAACTCTCTCATTCTTTCGACACTCGATCTTTTACGCCCCGGTAAGGATGTGTGTGCACGCGGTTGGATGTGTATATATGGGTTCGCTTTAGAGGCTTTCGTAAAGAAAAGGCTTCCTTCTTTGCTTCTTGCACCTTCTCCCAAACAGCGACGTACTCCAGCGTCTCAAAACTATTATTACGACCATACTGGTGTGTGTGTGTGTGTGTGCGAAAATTGTGCGCAGAAAATCTCGCCTGCCCCGATGGGGGGTCGCCCTTTTGTGCGTAGCAGCAGTACCTTAGCACGCGTTACCGTTTCAGTGCGTACACGCCTCGGGTTGCGCTGGGTCTGCGGAGGAAAAATTGAAATGAAAGGAAAAAAAAGCTGCACACACACATGCATACACACGCAAGGATGTATGAAGGAACAACTAAAAAAAAGGAAAAAAAGGGAGAAAAGAAATGAAGGTGATGAAAATGTGATTGCTTTAAGGATTACCTGGGAAGAATGATCTGATGGCCCTCACGCGCAGCAGTTGAGATGAATGACAAAGCGAAACGGATAGACAGATTTATGAGTGATGGAGACGGGCAGGAAGAGGAAGAAAAAAATAATTATCATCACTCTCCTCCCTCCTTCTCCCCCCTCGTCGCCCCATGTATGTGTATGTACCCCAGCAATCGAACGACAGGAAATGTGTGAAAGGCTTCACTTTGGGGGAAGTGTTAAAATTAACAGCTGCACCAGCAATAAGACACACACACTACGCGCACATGCACGTGTGCATGGTGTGGCATTGATGCATTTTTGTGCAGGGGGGAGGGCGGGAAATGTCCTACACGCAATGGAATGGAATTAGAATCGAGTGACGACGAGAGAAGTGAGTTGTAAATTGGAACAGCGTAGCGCAGAAACCTTTTGGGTCGAGTAAAGGGAAAAATGCACTCTGCAATGCTCCCCATTTCAACTGCATGTGTGTTCAGCCCGAGCAACGGATAGTGGAAATAAGACACCAGCATGTGCGACATCGTTGTTTTGTCCCAGGATATCGCAGCAATATCGAGTTGCTCGGACGCGAACCACGGACGCTGTGTGGAGGTGAACTCCGTGAAGTTTCGTAATAATTCCCGTTGCACCCGGGAATATCCTACGGACGACACACATAGCCTGCGGATAGGGACGACTGCATCGCCTGCCGGGGTGGTATGGCCGGTGGGATGATGGGGACGTCACTGCTCCGATCTGATCTCTCGGTCCTGTCGCGCGCGAGAGTGCGTGCGTGAATAATGATGATTGATTGAAGTGCGTGTACGAATGAATGGGTGTGCGTAGGACGCGCTTGCAGGGCTTATTGTGTGACGGTGACAGGGCTTGTGTGAAGTAGTAGCAGCAGCAGCAGCCACCGCCACCACCAGGTCGTGTGTGGCGCCCGGGAATTGAAACGTAAAACAATGCCACTTTCATCACACACACGCGCGCAGAATTTGCACCTCATCATTATGATGGCCCCGATTTTAGTCCTGCTGCTGAGGTGTCGCTCTTTGATATGACGTTTGTTTGAGCGGGTTTATAATTTGATGGCAACCATGTTGTGCTGTGTTATGTTGGTTTTTTGTTTTGCTGCTCTGCGGCTGTGTTTCATTTTTTTCTTTTCCTGTACGCCCCGACACCTTTCCCGAAGGGGGGAGGTGTTTGTGACGGTGATGTTTTAATATGCTTTCTTGCTGTCACACGAGTCGCTGCCACCGCCTGGCGTGTCGTATTAATGATGCCATCGAAATGAACAATGTTTGATGAGAGCTGATGGTGGGCGCTGCTCACCGGTAATGAGATTCCGAAGCCGGGGATGCCTTTTTAAGGTCGCGTTTTTTTTTCGCGTGAGCCAGTGATTGAAGAGCAGCGATGTTGGAAAACGGGGATGAATGCGAATCCTTTTCAGTGCGATTCAAAGATTCACTGTATGACGGGCAATAATGTGTGTGATGTCGTTGTGATGATATTTTTGTTCTGTTTTTAGTATTCGATGAGCTTGTATTAGTTGAATTGTGGGTTAGAATGTCATGCCCGTCGTAGTTTGCGTAAGTAGAATGAAATATGTGATCGGTTATTTCGTTTACTCGTGCGAGAACTCCTTTATGTTTTAATTATGTTCTTTCTGACACTTCATTGCCTCGATCTGAAACTGTTAGGGACTTAGGCATTATATAAGACACGAAACTTTATTTAGACAAACAATTTGACGACGTAATTGCTAGGGCTAACAGGACTCTCGGACACATTATTAGAAGTAGCAAAATGTTTCATGACCCTCTCTGTTTAAAATCACTTTACTGTTGCCTTGTTCGTCCTTTGATTGAGTACGCTTCAGGTGCTTGGTTTCCGGAGCAAGTTACTAGAATTGAGCGGCTTTAGAGGATCCAGCGAAAATTTACCCGTGTAGCTATTAAGCGGCTTCCGTGGAGACTTAACGACGTGCTACCAGCTTGAAACTTTGGAAAAAAGAAGGATGGTTGCCCATGGAATGTTTATGTTTAAATTATATACTGGAAGAATCGATGCACCTCTATTGCTAAGTAATGTAAATTTTTATGTCCCTACTAATTAGAACAATGTTCCTACTCGACAATTTTTAATAACTGATTTTCGTTATCGTCTTTTCTGTGCTAGGGATCCGTTGTTATTGATGTCCAAGAGTTTTAATTTATTTTCAAATTTTGTAGACCTGTCCTTTAGTGTACCGAAATGTACTAGTGTCATACGAGACTGCATTACGTCTAACTTTAGGAACCCATAGTTTAAGACATTAGTTGTATTTGTGTATGTAGGCCATGGAGGCTCGATACCCTATTAATAAATAAATAAATTCAATTGCCGTAACAGTAACGTTATCATTTCAACAATAACCTAAACATTTGGAATATTTAGAAGATGTTTTTGGTTATATCGTGTGGTTACTGATCATATTGTCCGACGGAGTTATAAACGATTTACCGTGAGTGACATATATTAAAATTGACGAAAGATCGTAGAAAATATTAAATGCCTTTGTATTATTTTCGATGAAGACAACAAAACATCTTAAAATGCTTAAATCTAAAATCTAAATCATCTAAAAATGCTTTAGTCGTAATTAAATGACGACAACCCCTGCAAATTATGCAATCTGTGCAGCAAAACGTTAGCTTTAATAAGCCACCTACAAGGATTTCTCTTGCTCTCCAGTGTCCATTCAATAATATAAAGTTGGGTTAAAAACTGATTGAAATCATCATGCTCGTCCTTTATCCGAACGGTAACTCTTCCATTTTCCCCATTGTTCACACTAAAAAAAACTTGCAGTCGTAAAAAAGGTTAGCAGGCGGAAAACAATCACCATAAGCTAAAAACGAAACCTCCCATCGTGTGGTGCAAACTTCATTTAAGTTAATGCTCAAGATCATCGCTACCGATCCCGTCTTGTACCGCCTGATCCCAAGATCGCTCATTCCCCAAATCGAACCGCACCTCCCTCTCCCCACTCCAAGTCTTGTGGTTGTGCTAAGTATGGAACGATTTTGTTTTCCAATTTAAATCTTACGCCACTTATCATCACTAGCCTGTCCCCCTCCCAAAACCATTTACGCTTCCTTTTACGCTCTATGCATACCAGGTTTTGGCGTGGTGTGTGCGTTTGTGTGTGATTCTCTTAAAACTTCCCTCCGCCAGTGGTTAGTCCATTCTCCTCCTCCCTCCTTCTCCTTCACACTTCCTTCTTGCCGACGGTCCTTCGGTCGGTTTCGGTGCAGATTTTCCAATTTAAAAATCAATCAAACTTTTCACACATCTCAAACACACGCTCTTTCGTGTGTGAGCGCGCGCGCGCGCCTTGCGCTCCCTGCATCCCCCCTGCCGTTTGCCTTTAACCCATTCCGAGCGAACGCAAAAACCGCAACTTCGGAACACCTTTTTCGATCGATTGCTTAAATGGTGGTGGTTACCCCCTCCGCTTTCGCTTTTTGGTTCAGCGCTCAGCGCCATTTGGCGGCATCATCTCGCGCACGACGACACTCCGCCGGACGCACTTGTTGCCTGGCGGTTTGATGGTTTGAACACAGTGATAGCATCGGATGCGAGAGCACGTTCTTCTTCTTATTTAGAGAATGTAATCATCAGGTAATAACCACTTAATCTCATTATTTGCGGTTCTTACGAAAAAAAAAATCTCCGGTCGTCGTCGTCGCCGTTCTACATGAGGTACGGCGAAGACTTTTGCGGCATTTGGAACTTGCTGGCGCCCCTACCAACTCCTCCGGTGGGGTGGGTGGGTGTGGTTAAAGAGGTGGTGAAGACTCGGTGGAAAGGGTAACCATTTCTTAACTGCTTCGGTGCCAATCGTCCCGACACCCTTGAGCAGCCGCAACGAGCTCTGTCCATCTTCGGCTGGCTTTTGGTACCTTCTCGGCCCGGCGACCGGTGCCTTGTTTTAACCGGTGTGTAGCCGTGTGTGCATCTACAACACGCGCGCTGTCCGGCTCCGGTGGACGTGTTGCTAACATATTTTATTAAATATACATAAATTCCGGCGTCCCGGCAAGGCGAACCCGAAGTGAAACGAAAGTGCGTTTTGATGCCACAAAAGAGGCCCAGCAAGACCGAAGACGACCGGAGGGAAAAGAAAGATGGGAAAAAGTCTCGAGTGAGGTGACAGGGCTTGTCCGAAACGCTTAAACCCCTTGTGAGTGTTTCCGTTGTGTTTGTGCTTTGCACCACACAGTCACAGGACGGCACAAAAGGGGTCTGAAAAGCGAAACGTGCGAATTGTGATGCTACCTTTGCGATGCTGCACGCGAAGCAATGAGACGATGATTGGATGCGAAGCCGATGCAAAAGGGTTTTGGGCGGAGGATGCTGCATGCAGCAGGAAGATAAAACGATCGTTCATATGTTGTTATGCGGAGGTTTTTTTTGTTGTTGCTGTAGTCGATGTTGTATCCACTCTTGGGGTCTCTCTTCGCGGCGTTCTTGCCCACGGAGTGGACATGGCGGGATGCGTTAAGCTTGTTATTATGTTTCATTTCGATGAAGAATGGACCGAATGATCTTTTGCGCAAGGTAGAAGAAGGAAGAAGCACACCGAGAAGAGGGATGGTGATGGTCAAAGGGCATAAAACGTGACAAGCCGGGACGACTGGCTGGGCTATCTATCGATGCACAAAAAGCATTTTGAAGACCCAGGAGCAACTCCAAACACGATCTGCTTTGGGTCAGCGTAGTGTGTGGTGCGGTGATCGCGGTAGTGGCCTCCGTGTGTAGGATAGAAGCTCTTCATATTTTACAACCGATCCTCACATTTTCGATCACGTTAAACCACAGCGCCACTCGAACACCAGAAGCCAAGCGAAATCGCCACTGCATCCATCGGCTGCTGTTCCCTTGCCTGCATGTTGGCTGGCATTTATTTCACGCACCTTCTCCTCCAAGTCCAGCTGAGAAGGGACCACAAATTTGGTGTGGCTACCGGGTTTTGACCTTCGGCTACACTCGGTGTTCGATTTCAACTGGTTGGAAATTAAATGATTCTGCTGCTGATGCTGCTGCTCAAGTAGCAAGAAATTTGATGCCGATGCATTGGGGACGTGCTTGGACAGTGTCTGGGGAAATGAAGCATTTGCACGTAATAGTTTGGGGGCTGGGTCGTCATGAGATTTACGACACATTTTTGGGGAATTAGGATAGGAACAACCCCAGAAGTGATTATTAACCTCAGCCTATACCTCAGATATGCTCCAAAAACCCGTCTTTTAGCTAAGATCTACCAAAACGGAGATTACGGAGAATTTGTCTCGCTGATCGTAAAATGATTCTTCAAAGTTTTAAATTCTCCCCAGGTATCCACTACCCAGGTTCAGTAGCCGTAGTTGGGAGGGTGAGATAGAATTAGCTCGGAAAACAAAACGGAGATGACATGTATAGACATACACACCAACACCAGTAGCATGTGACGGTTGACATGCGGGCAAGAAAAGCAGTCAAACAGGACCCAGGGGGTTTGTCGGTTTTGTACGCGGTTCACGGGTGTTGCAGCAGGAAGCTACTGGAGGATTATTAGGCGATACTGCCAAGGTTGATCCCATTTTCGATGGCAGGAGAAAGGTTACGGTTGTCATGATTTTAAGGCCCACCGGCTAGAGCCTTGCGGGTGTTGTGCTGTGGCCGTGAGCCATTCTCAGGCCGCTGGTGTCAAAACGTCGAAATCTAAAACCGACATCCACCGTGTACGAAACATAGCTGTAAGCGTTAAGAGCACCGCACGAGGGGAGAAGATTGGCCGTTGAAGAAGGACGGCTACCGGGCCCTGGAGTACGTGCTCTTAGGCATACACCGCCTCAACAACAACTGTGTGCTGTTTCGCTACGTGATGTCATAGATTCTCGCGCAAAGCGCTTCTGGTTCTGTTGGTTCTGGAATCGAAAATAACCTCCGAAAGCTGTCGCTTACGGTGAAGCGAACCTTGAAACCCATGGCCCGTTGATTGTACAACCTGTGCTGTCAGGTAACGGCCAGCGTGTCCAAAATCTATGCCAGAGCGCCAGCGTCAATGACCAGTGTCTGTGTTACGAATGCCAGCTTCCGAGAGCGGCAATGGTAGCAAAACCTGAAGTTTTGGGGGTGTAGCTAAAATGCAATGTCATAATTTCGTAAGATGCAATTTTCGGGCACGTCGGATGGAATTTTGGAGTTGGCGCGGGGTTTCTGACTGAAAGTTGGAACGTGCAGCAACAGCAGCAGCAACCGGGGTTTGTTTGCTGTAGCTCTATTTGTTAGATTGAACGCCTCGGAACAAATTGTTTGGTATGTGAGTGTGAGAGCGAGTGTGCCACATCGAATGACACCTTGAGGAGATGTGGCAACAAAACCGCCCGGTCACGACACCACCACACAGCGTTCAAACTCGATACTCTGATAGAATCTTGCTGCTGCTGCTGCGAAGGGAAGGCTCTAGATACCTAGAGCGATACAGAGACAAACAGACTGAACAAAAAACCCATGTCAACCAGAGTAGCTTTACCTTCTCCCGCAGCCGTAAGTCTAATGTTTCATACGCTCAAGCACTGTAGCCCTGCGTGGGTTAGAGTGAGATACAACGGGTTGCGAGTTTGAGCGAGAAAAAAGGGGTAGATCATGCACGGGCTGTGAGGTCACATTTTTGTGGTTTATTCCTCTGGTCTTATGCAATTCCTCAAGTCTCACCGTGAACACACTTCTATGGAAGACTCTTCTTCACCACCCACCACCACCAACATCACGGGTTCGTTGAAGGTGCGGTGTTCTTCTTCGATCGGTTCGTTGATAGCTGTCGGTTTATGTGTCACTTTTCCCCTCATTTTCACACAAGCTGTGTGGTATTCCAGAGTGGAGTCCCTGGCATATTAGCACCACCATTGGGGACAGGGGTTGGCGCTGCTGCAGCTAATGTAACGAACGTTCTGGTGGGGAGAGCGCGTTAGTGGTGGAAATCTCCTGTTCATTTCGGTCAGTTTCGGGCATTCTATTTGGGGACGGTGTGGGGGCTTATGCCACCGGATCCACCTGGCAACCGTGCTACGCAATCACGGGGAATTGGCAGGGCTATGGTTCGTACGAGAGCTGGTCTAGGGAATTGGATACGATTGGAAGAAACCCCTGAATGTAGGCAATCTTTTTAGGGCTGTAGACCGAATTACCAGCTTGTGTGTGGGTTGGATTCGAATGGGTTTATTGAAAAGAAAGTACGGACGACCCTATATTAGGAGTAGAAAGGGAAAAGACAAAGGTAACAGTAGGAAGAATCATTTCAATTACGTTTCAAAATGTCACTGCATAGGGGTTCGGGATGGAGATAGCACTCAAGCACGGGGAATTCGAATGGTTTCAAACGAGCTGTTGGTTTGATGTTTTGAGTTTTGAATTTGCTGCAAAATAGATAGTGAAACTTCCCAACAAGCTTGCTGGAGATGCAATAAGTAAGACAAAGTGATGCAGATTGCATACGCTGCTTGGCAAAATCGCCGCAATGTATGCAATCCACCTTGTGCAGCGTTGCTTAATGAAGCTCCATATTTTACAAAATCCTTACAGTAAGCTTGTTTAGTTGGCCCATGTTTATCGATCGATGGAGCAATGCTGCGCTGCGCTGCTCGCGCGTGTTTACAAACATGTTAACTATGCTTCGCATTAAAAGCTCGTTATCATCTTTCCCGTTGCGTCCCGATCGGTCGTTTCGATTACTCACTCAAATGGATACATCAGGCTCTGGAGCGGACAAACGACTAACAAAGTTTCCACTTCCAACGCCCTCCGGGCGCAACGGCTAATCGGACCAACCCTCGATGGCGGCTAATGGCGAATAATGTGTTATGTCGTGTGCATAATCGAGTGTAAACTCAATTTCGCAACTATTAGATCGAATTCGCATGAATCAATCATACGTTTCGTAACTCGGTTGTGTTTAATCCATTCGCCAGGATTGGAGCACGCGGGGACACGGAGAAGGTGGATACGTGATGTGTGTGTGTGTGTGTGTGTGGTACATTTTGTCGTAACTCTGGAACACGACAAAATGTGCATTTGGTGCACAATTACGGGCCTGTTTGTGTGTGTGTTAGCTCCATGGTCCGAGATTGTGCAGTGATGATAAGGTGACGCACAGCAGGGGACGGTTCGGGCCTTTTGATTAGCCAACATCAAACGGCATTTGTTCGCATTTTGAGTGACAGACCTTTTACGCTGGACTGTGTGTGTGTGTGTATATGTGTTTAACTTTTCCGTTGCTGAAGTATACTGCGTACTAGGCTTTTGTTTAATCTGCTCTGTAGTGGTTTGGAGGTAGGTAGCCTCCGCTCACCCTATATATAGACCGTTTTGTGTATCCCGTGTTGTTCAGATATGCATATCCTGCTGAATATATGCAGTAACGTTTCGGGACATTACCGTGAATGCACTTCGGGTGAAGGCAGGTGGGGGAGTGTCTGGTCAGAATGGTTCACCAAGCAGCAGTATCTGGCAGAGGTAATCTGTTACTAAATTGACTGATGCTTGCCGGTAAGTTGCAAGCTTTGCATTTTCAATGGTAGTAATCGGCCTATCCCGAAGACCAAAGCCAGGGACTGTACCTGGGCTCTTTACTGTACGAGCCTGGGTGAAAGCTTGTAGTTATTGGTTTTCTTATCTATAGATCCGGAGTGCATGTGTGCAAGAGCAGAGAATGTACTACCGCTTTGCGATAGTCATCATTTTGAACACAGGAACTTTGATAACTAGGTGCTGCATTTTGGGTGCTGGTCGATGTGCATGAATGATAGGTCTGAGTGAGAGAAGTTATCGATTCGATCAAAACTTGTTGTTTAATTAGTGTAATGGAACGAATGATGATGGAGTTTAGTACGGGAATGGACGTTGAGGTGCCCGTAGAGGAAAGTTTTTTTTTTTGTTTGCTGGGGTGGGGGTATAGACTTTCAATAGGAAACCACATTCGAATCGATAGTGCTTTGTTGTAACATAGGTATGCATTCAGGCATCGTTCATTGTAGTTTTGACCACATTGTGTATGAAATGTGTCCAATATATAAGTTTTTTTTTCAAGAATCTAAAAAAGAAATGAATAGATGACGTGATTGATTGATTTGGAAATGTGATTTGGAAATTCTGAGTAGGAAATCTGCAATTTGTAATAAAAAATTACATGGATTTTCCAAATGTAGTCAAACCTTGAAAATGCTTAGAAATTCTGAGAATAAAATGCAATAAAAACAATTTAAATGCCCCTAAATGTATGCATTTTGTACAACAAAAATGCTTGTGCCAAATGAACAATTGGAATGAAATTGGATTTTTTATTTGTTTTCCTCCATCGTAAGAAACTATACTTTAACTCTCGTCTGCACTTTGTCGCTCTGCATTTTGATGTGTTGTTGTGATGTGACGTGCTGGGTACATAAAAACCTAACATTGTATACATGACCTGCTGCTGTGTTCATGTCGTCCAACCTTTAGCATTAAACTCGCAGCAACGGGTTGCCAATTTGTGGCATCAGTTTGCTTTGTGTCTTAGCTTCGTCAAACACCTTCGATGAAGTGGCATTTTATGACTCTAGCGATGGCACATCCCGGCCACTAATGAAGTGGAAGCGTTTGGCGTTTATTTCGTTTAAATTTGTATGTTCTATAGTCGCGCCTTGATGGTGTGCTGCTGATGCACTACAGATTGTGTTTGGGAAGGACCACTTGAAAAATAAACTAAAACCCATCCATTGATGCCATGCTGTGAAACTAAGCCCAGAGTGCACACTTGGGTGCTGCTTAAAAAATCTAAATAGGATATGGGTTTTTTGCCGCTTCATGTCGCCGTCCGACATTAAAATTTTTACTTTTTGCTACCGAAGGTGATAACGAACGAGCGATGATGAGGACTCTCTGTGTGAGTATGTTTTTTTTTTTGTAAATACACACAAGCTTTAAGCTACCCTTTAATGCAGCTGCCAGGTGTCTTCTTTCGCTGGATGCAAAGCTTAATGAGCGACGGGAGTTTGGGTTTTATGCACATTCTTCCAGCTTGGAGTGTAAATGTTCTAGAATGCTCTTAATTGGAACAGCCAAACGTTGGGTTGAATATAAAAAAAAACAGTGACGTTGTGTGTGTGTCTGTTTCATGTGTATCTCTGTTTGTGTATCACATTACTCACTGATTACACACTGATGAACTCGACCGAAAATCGGGCCCGATGGTCCCGATTTTGATGATCAGTTATGAGAAACGCATCACTCGCATCAGCAATGCGGTGCCGTTCGTATTGTTTTTGTTTTTTGGTAAATGCACCAAAAAGTTGATAAATCCTAAATAAACTCATTCGTGTGGAATTAAGTATGATAAAGAGAGAGAACACGGAGAGAAAGAGGGGATTCTGCTGGTCTCTGGTGCAAATGATTTCAATATCGAGCTCTGGTTCAGATTGCAACAACTGCAATGCAATCGCTCTTCCCGGGAGTGTGAGTGTGTGTGTGTGTGGTTGTGATGAACTCTCGGCACCGGCGACTGACAATGATGCATACAAAACGGCTTTTCTTCTTTGCCCGAAATGCAGAAAATGCGCACAGCAAAGCGGTACAAAAACACACACATAGCAGAGGCATCGCATCCCCCCTTCGCCACAACATGTCCTATTTAATTTCGGGCCACGATGAATCGTCACGCATATTTCGTCTGCCGAAAGTGCGACAGGTGAGCAGCAGCAGCAGCAAACTATCGGCATACAAAGGGTGGCGGTGGCAGTGTCAGTTGATAATGATATGGCGCCTTCCCTGATGCTCTCGGCGCCCTGGCGGCGCGCTGGCCTGGTTTTTGCCGACCCGGTGTGCCGAGCCTAAAGGACTGATTTTCGGCGATGATTTATGCTTCGCTGGTGAAGTTGCGCCGCTCGTTGGAAAATGATGTGCACCCCGGGGTCCGGGTGTGATGGTCGGGAAGCAGGCTCGCATGCATGCATGCATGCACGCTGCCACAGCCCATAATGAGGAGGGACGAGTTGGGGTGGACTGTTTTTTTTTGGAGGTCGATTTTGGAATCGCTGTTCTAGACTGCCCGAGCATAATGTGGCAGTGATGCGTGTGCGATCAGGTGGCATCGCTGTATATGCAAAATCGAAATTTACCCAAAGCGAAGTATCATCCGTTGTCATTAAATAGGGGAATGGGGTTTTTTATGCTTTATGTCATACGTATCTGTTTGCTGCCGTGTATGGCATATAGAACTTATGGCATAACAATATTATTTAAGTTTGGATTACTGGTAGTTTCTGATATAAAATTGAGGATAACTTTATAATTTCGTATCACTTGCCACGTGTCCTATATGTATATAGTTGATCAGGAGCGCATTTTAAGACATTTTAAATTTGTTGGACCAACGTTGAAATCAACCCTTAAGGCCGGGGGACACTGTCCGTACTCGCTAGTGTAATTTCGATTTTCACTAGCGCATCTGGCGGCGGCTGACCGAAGCATTTTTCTAAACAATTTGGAGGAGCTTGAAATATGTTATTTTTCCATGTTTTGTACTTAATTCGGACGAGAAAAGTTTTGTAAAAGGTAGATGCACATGTCCTGCACGCATTGCATCCATTTTCAGACTGAGACTGGGACATCAAGATCAACTGTTCTTATTAAATGCTTATTAAGTCTTGGATGAAGGGAACTTGTAACAAACTATACAGGCTGTATCTGAGATACGCTATTAACGCGAATCGTGAAGAATCGGTTTTCAGCCATTATATATTTAAGTTTCTTTTCCTTTTGCTTGCAGTGGATGGTTATTATTCAATCATGTTGCTATTAATTGATATTGTATCAAATCAATAAAATTTGTGCGAAGAACTGTCAAATTCAGAAACCCACGATTGTGAAATTTGCATATACCAGGATCCGCGTATCTCGGACACTACCTATCTCCACGTACAGGTCTTAAAACTTGTTAGTCTGCACAAGTGCTTACTAAAGCTATGTGCTGTTTAAAACTATCTTAGCCACACATATTGCACTACAAATCAACTGAACTTGTGATCAGGAAAGCCCTTCTGATCTTAAGCCAATGGAATCCATTTTAATGCATAAGATTGTTGATTTGTGTATCCAAAATGTGTCAGCCATGTTGATGTGAAGATAAACCAATTCATAATTTACAAGACAAATAGAAAAATGGCAATTTCCCAAACGTTTTTTCCCGCCATGTTTATTATGCCACAGCCTTGAAAAAGCTTTTTGTGCAAATTGAGGGCATTTCAATGAAAACTATATTGTTAAAATAATTTATTTTTATACTAAAAAGTTGTTTATTATTGAGGTGCTTTGATATTTTTTAAATTATTATAATGTATTTCAACAGTGAAATTTTCATGGCATAGATTTCTGCTCATACGCGAGCGATTTCAGAATCATAAAAATTATTAAGACAACATCATGATTCTCAAATAATTATCCACCATTATTATGACTTCATAATCATTACTTCATTGCCGTCTCAAGAACATATCCATAGCAATAAGCTGTAATTTTGATAATTTATTTACGCCTCACATCTTAAAGGTCTAGAAATGGTTTTAACAAGTAGTCTTAACAGAGTTCTGTAGATGGGCCCTATCAGTCTTAAGAGAGTTTTATTATAGTCTTATTGGGTCATACAAGACATTCAAATGAAAAAGGGAGGCTTAATGGAATAACCGTAACAACAACGTTAAAACTATGATAAGATTTAAAATGTTACTTGGGATAGGAAAAACTAAAAGTTTAACAGAGTAAGATGATTTCTTTGTTTAAATTGTTTAAAATAAACAATGTTCATGTCATTGTTGAAATAAAACCTAAGGACCCAACACATCTAGCTCACAATAATTTCTCAGGATACGTTGGAGTTTGTGGGAACTCGAAAGAAAATATCAACTACATTTGGATATATGTTAATGAATTTTGGAATCAATAAGATTAAATCACAATCAGAAAAAGTCGAAAACTTATGTCACGTATTACTGTTATAGAGATCTTCAAATTCTAACAAACATTGATGATTGGAGCAGCTGTCCATTTGTCCGATGGTCAATTTTAAAGCAAGAATACATTGGGTAATCTTTGTTCGTGTTTTAAGAGTGTTAGGGTTTGGCAGGATAGGACAAAATCGCCACTTCTATATGGTCGGGTACTTCTTCTTTCGCTGTGACGCCAAACTCATCAGAGCCCCGTAAAGTGTGCAAGGTTTGACCAATATCTTGAGCAACTCTGAGCTGTAATTTACAGCTTACGACGCGTAAGAAGGCAAGACAACGGCCAGAGCCCTTTCTGATGTACCTATTTGTTTCTACATCATAAATGAAATAACAAGAATTCAACTGCCCAAGTCCACATTTCACCATTAACTTCAATGACAGAGTCCCGGTTAGCGACAGCAGATACTAATACAGGGCAGCATTAATGTACATCGCTACCATAACTGTTATCACCTTATTAAAAGCCGGTTCCGCCTCAAACCCGTGTCCACTTTACGCCTGTTAAAAGACACCTTTAAGTCATCAAACTGACTCCTCTCCTTCTTCGCTTCGCTCCCCACGCGTCAACTGTCCATCAAGATGTCACCATTACTGTCATCCTAGTGCGAAATGGGGTTTGTTTTTGCAGTGCATTAAAAAAAAAGAGTTGTGCGTTGCGTTTGGTCGCGTTACGGCCGGGGTATCAACACGCCTTGACCCACCAGTACGATTGCCGCGGCCTGTCGACAGATGTAATGAAGCGCAAAAACTGGCACCCCGGCAAGTGCCGCTGAACTAATTTGCTTTCCCTCTCCCTTTCCCCTTGTCATGTTTTGTAACATTCTTCACATGCTTGGCCGGGCGATGAAAAGTTATGTATGATGATTCCTTTGCACACCACTTCGAAAACGTTGCAGCATAAAAACGTAACACCAAGTCGGTAAATGACTTTAGGCGGTTTGGCGAAACGCATCCTCCCCCGGGACGGGAAAGCGACGAGTAATTGTAGTAATAAAACACATCTAATAAAATAAAAGTGCAGTGCGGTGTGTCGAGTGGCCGTACATTTCCATTGCACTATACAGTGTTTGCTCATTAGTAGAAACACGCGCATTTACGCAAACCGCGAGAGCAGCGTGTTTTCTCGGTCAGCATTCCAAGGTTTGCTGCTGCAGCCTTCTTCTGGAAGGAGCTTGGCCTTCATTATCATTGCGGATGCTACTCCTCTGCTGCACGGTCGCGAGCGAGAAAGAACAGAACTGTTTGTTTGCGTGCCAAGCTCATCAATCGGTCATCGGGAACACAAGACACACTGGTTTGTGGAGGCTTGGAAGCCTTCCGGGCTGGCCGACGTCGCGCGTCGTTTATGGATCATTTTTATCGCGTTTTTCGTGGCCATTTTTTATTTCCGCTCTCGCTCGCAGCGGCGGCGGCAGTGGTGGTGATTTTTAATTGCCGACTTGCTCGGGCATCTTTCTTGATGTGCGCTTGCTAGAAATCGTTCTGCTGGATGGAAGAATCTGGGAGAAAGAGGCGCCTCAAGTAAGAAGAAATGCGTTTGATGCGAGCTGGCCGGCTCGGGGCAGCCGCAGAGCAAATGGGAAGCATCAATTAATCCACACGAAACTGTGCGCGCAATAAGTCGGTGGCAAATGATCAGCGAGAGCGCTCGGGCGGCGATGCCCCACAGGTTTGGGGCATTTATTGGCAGTTTGGCGTGCCGAGGCCGCTTTGTGACAGTGTTTAAGTGCTGTTAGGAGCGAAGAAACCCCCTAGGAAAAAGAAATCTCCACTTCCCCAACAAGCAAACTGCTTCGATAGGTTTGATTTTTCAACTTAATTAAAAACGACGAATTTATTACGACTCTTTATCGTCCGATCGTATCCGACGTTCAAGGAGTGTGCGGCAGGGAGTGTGGAAAGGACCTCCGAAGAAATCGTTCTCCCGTTCGGTTTCGGGTCCAATTTTCACACTCAATCTCTCTCTCTTTCTGCGCGCACCTACCTACACTGCTTGGATACGGACGAGCTGCCCGAACCGAAGAAGCTTGTTGAGGAGGCATAAAATGAGGTGATTATTTCTTCCTTTCCTTTGGCCGCTATTGCCGCCAGCCAAACATCTCGCTCGGCAGCGCACGGAGAGGAAGACAGAACAAGTGGAAGAAAAACAGAATGCACTTTTCGCCACAATCAACCTCGAGCAAATCGTGTAATGCATCTTCAATGCAACACGAAAGGTAGAATTTTTGTGGGCTTTTCGTGCATGTGTGTGTGTGTGTCTGTGTGTCTGTGTTATCAGTGCCCCGTGGATCTGTGGAAAGTCCCGGAAGAGGAAAAAAACAGCAAAAATACGGGAAAAGAAAAGGTGTATAAAATTACAAACCCGCCGCCAAACAACCGGTTCGATAACTTATGATTACCAACTTCGCACTCATTTTTGTGGGTCTTTTTCTCTCCCAAAAAACTTGGCAGAAAAAGAAACCAAAAAAAAAAACTGAGCTCAAAATATGATGTTCTTTTTTCTTTTTTTGATTGGCTAAGGTCACACTTAACAGTATTGCCCGCACTGTAGAGCATCGCTCTGGTTGCAACTGGGCAGATGATTGTAAATTAGGTGGCGCAGCGAGTTTGTGGCCGCTCCGGTTGTGTATGATTTAAATTTTTGGACCCCGTTGCTTCTTCTCTCTCACCCCTGGTGGTGCATCATCATCGCTCTCTTTCCACAGTTCATCATTTTTGCCAACCCTGCCCCTGTTTTCGCCCCACTTTTCAACCCCCCCCCTCCGGTTTTCAATCCGGTTCGGGCTCGATAATTATGATCCAAGAGTGTAGGAAGATTAATCGATAACCATTTGTAAGGACCGCTCGCTTGCGCCCTGGTTGGGGTGGATTGCTGTGTGTCTGTGTCGTCTTGCCACATCGAACACGCCACATACTTGGCGGGCCAGTCACCACCACCCCAGTTGCGAGCAGCGATACATTGTAGCGAAATGTTCTGGGAATGTTTTTTTTCTTGCAGCTTCAACTACGCTTCTTGGTTCCCCGGGAGCAGTGGGAAAAAGACAACAAATACCTCAAAATGACGACATGATGAGCGGCTTTCGGGTCGGGCCACGACCGCACACTTCCTTGAGCGATTGGAACCAGTTTTTCGGATGCTGTGGCACTGCTGTTCAAGTTGTATCCTGTTGATAGTGGTGGTGTTTATCTCCTTTGCTCTTAGGGCCTGGGTCACATCGATTACTTCTACATCTGACAACACACAAAAACACTGGCACACGTTTTTCACCTTTCCGCCTCGTGAAATCAGTTCCTGTGGACATTTAAGTAATCATTTTCGCAAACCGTCAAGTGAATTGGTTTTTCGGTGGTTTATGTTTTCTGAGCTCGGATGGTCTCTCCCAATCCCTACTCCACTCTTACCGCAGCTCCAATTCCATCCTGTGGATGGTGGTGGATCAAAGAAGCGGTCTTTTTACGTAAGTAGATCCTTTCGGGGTTTTCGGTTTATTTTTTAGTAGGGAGAAACTCTCCAGCAAATCAACATCAAATCAACCTTTGCTTCAACCACCCAAACCGTTCTAATCCCCTCGTTTTTTTTCATCCTCAAAACCTTTCCCCCTTTTTCTTGGGGACGGTCGGGACGGAGGGAGGTCATCCTGCTCAGCAAAGCATGAAAAAGCGGACAGACCGGGAAACCGTTTATGTCCTTTGATTAATATCCTTCAATTATTATCATCATCATCATCGTCGTCGTCTTGCGACGAGGTGGGGGCCGTGTAAGCCGCACCCTTACCAACCTGCACAGAAGAGGGGATGAAACACAGGGTAGAGAGTCGAGCCCTATTCAATCTTCCCGGGCCCGAGTGTCCTTTTCAGTGCTTTGCTCCCATCATCGGAAAACGCAAAACCCGCAAAGCGACATCAATCCTCGGGAAAAAGGTTGAAATTACCGAAAGTGCTATTGCGTTTTTGTGTGATGTGGGGGGAGGAAGGAAGGCTGTGTTTTGTCTCACCGTGTGCTCTAACGACATTGCCGGCATGATGATCGTCGCTGGACCAGAAATCGCTCATTTAGGACATTCGTTTGACATGGATTTGTGGAGACGGAAGGAGATTCGGTGGTTGTGTGGTGTGTTGGGCGCTGGGAGAGAAATTTGTTCACTTCCCTTCTGATTTAGGAGAAAGCGTGACCGCGGACGTTCGTTTTACTGGAAGTAAGATGAGGATGAGGAGAGAGCGTCAAAGAAGGAAACCGAGACCAACAATTCTGACCAAGAAGCCTTACCAGGAGCAAATCAGGATGATTAATTAATTAAAAACGTTCTGAAAAAGACGAAGGCGACCGGGGCAGCCCGGTGTGAATGATGCGTTCCGTTTACTGCGGATGATGGCTTGATCTTGAGAGTGCGCGGGCGCTCTTCACCGCTAGTGTATGTACGCGGCATCGTAATCTACGATGTTGTTAAGATACGGGTATATATCTCTTCCGTCGCTTCCTAGTTGGTGAAGAAGAAGCGGGATGCGCACAGATAAATGGGCTTGTGCTGGGGTGGGAAGCAAAAACATATTGAATTGAGGGTGATATTTGGGCCTTCGTTGCTACACACAATATTGGGTGGGGAGGGCTGGATGACTTTGTAAGCGTATTGTAATTGCTTAATGCGTTATCGATCGACCTCGTGTCCAGTTTGGGGCTGGACAAAGCAAGAAATAAGAAATCACCTTCCATTAGGAGTGCAGAGAGAAGCCCCTAGCTCATCGTAAAAGCCTGTGTTGAGAGAGAGAGGTGCAGGTTGTGTGAGTGCGTGTGTGGTAAGCTGGGAAGCTGATTCCTATTCTTGGCGAGCCCCAGTGCAAAAGCGCTGCGGTAAAGGGCCGTGTCTGCGAAGAGCGGAATGATAAAGCGCGTGTATTGAGTAGAAAGTAATACCGGTAATAATTTCATCTCATCTTCATTTGCGGAAAAGCGGACGCAAGTGCGGAGAACCAGTGCGGGGGTGCGCGTATAATAGCACCCAGAACCTGTCCTTATCAGCCGGTGCCGGAGTATGAAATATGCAAGAAATTATATAATTTAAATATTAATTTATAACGCAGGCGTACACTCTGGGCACTCTGGCGAAAGGGAAGGCAGTAGGGAAGGTAGGAAAGGTAGGAAAGGTAGGAAGGCCTTTATCAAGATTACTGCATCGCCAAGCAGCAGCAAACGGGCAGATTTATCAAGTGTTTATGGGGTTGCTGTTTATGGGGGTAAGTGTTGGGTGGTGGGAAGGTGGTGCTTGCTCCCTCTCTCTACCGGTGTGAACGCGGTATGTAAAATATCTTTCCCGATAATCAAAGACAGCATTATAAATTGATAAATTAAAGAATTTGCTTGTTGTTTGCTGGGTGGGTCTAGGATTTGTGCATGCTCCCTCCCTTGGTGTGTTGCGGTAAGTAGCGTTTGCCCTTCGGTGGCTAGTGAATGGTCATTGTTTTTTGGATTGCGTTGGGAGCTGGAAGAATTTCACACCCAAGGGACGTGTTGTCGTGGCGAAAAAGACCCATGAGGACCCCAAAGCGTCTTTAAATATTACAATAACAACAACATTTACTTTAAAAGTAGTTAATAAGCTACTTATTGCATGCGAGTTGCATAAATTGAGGCGTTTTATGACGTCATTTCTAAAAATCTGTCTTAAATATTACTATTCAGTCGAATTTTATCATTTTGATCGTTGAAAAATGGTATGCATACATATCTAAAGCGCTTGTCTTGTGTTAGTTTTGGTTTTTGAAAAAAGGTCTCCATACTTTTATTTAACTATTATTGATTTGTAATTATGTTTTAATAGTCAAATTCAAACAAACATAAGCTATTCCTAGCCACAGGAAATACATAATATTTTCGGGAATCAGCCGGAAATTCTCGGCTTAAATTGTATGGCTAGATTGTCTTGGTGCGTACAATTCTATGGTCAAAAGTAAAATTATTTTTGGAAAAATAGTTGAAATTGTAAAAATACCCTATTCCTAGCAAAAGTAACCACTCGCAATCTTCTTAAGAAAATCAGACGTAAATCAGACAAACATGCCAACTGGGTGCACGGCTTATGTGCCCGCCGCCCAGACGAGAGCTGCCAGTTTGCAGCGCAGCAGGTTTGCATACCACCGCGACCTGATTGGTGGCTGATGTGTTTGTGTGTTTGCAGATGTGTGTAATATTATCCGTCGCCGCCGCGATAAGATCTTCCAGCCATAATTCTTCGGCGATGCATACGGACTGGAATTAATTTAGTTGTTTGCCTGCCAACGACTTGAGCGAGGCGACACAGGTGAAATGCAAAACTATGATCGCTTGAGCGGTGCGCTTGGTAATGGTACAGACAAAGAAAGAGAGAGAGAGAGCACGAAAAAGGGACACATTAATAAGTGGTCGCTAGGTGTATTCAATTTCCAATTGCGATTTGCCCGAGCGCGCATTAGAGGTGTGTTTATATTGTGAAGTGAGTTAATAAGATGCGGTTTAGCTACCTTTTAGCAGCTGTTAAGGAGCGGCTTAGCACGCCCCGGGATTAATCCCGAATGGGTGGTAGCAAACTTACAACCATCAATTTATGGATTTATTTGTAATCCCTTTGCGCGTTACACGGTGCCGAAGTTTTCTCACACTGAGGAATGGTTCGCACAGAGTAGGTACGCGATGCTGTTGGCGACCAATGCCTGCCGGTAAGGCATTTGCATCAAATTAATTAGTAAATTTCTCACCGAAGTAAGGCAACCGAGAGCGTCCCGCAGGAAGAAGGCTCCCCGGTTGAACGGGGTGAACGATAAAATTCTCCCAAATGCGAAAAACCAGAAGGCAGCAAGCAGGTCGGTCCGGTGGTGTACGACGCGTAAACCGATGTTGCCTGGTGCGAGAAGCGGTACAAAAAAGGCTCGCGCGCAAAAAGGTGCAGAAATTAAGGCGCGTAAGAGGTGCGTCATTAAAATTTTATAATTAAATCTCATCCGGTAGCAGCGGGGAAGTAACCAGCGCCACGAAGAAGTCGTGCTGGTGGGGTATTTTGTAGATTATGCAAAGAAAATCAACGGCAGGCGGCAGAAGTAAGAGGCAGCCGCTGGGTTTGTGTGTGCAGATGTATTCCCAACTGGCGGTGGCTGGTGTTCCAATCGGTCAGGGCATTTTGCTTCCTTTTGGGAAACTCCTGTAGACAGGACTTGGTTGCAGGAATGTTAAAGCATCCCGTGAGGTGAAATAATCGAACAAAATGGAGCCTTTTGCAAGGGTTTATGAAGCCATGTTTTGGGGGTTTTGGTAGGGTAGAAAATAAAGCGTAAATTAAAATGCTCATCAAAGGTGTGTGTTACAAGGTTTCCTTTTGTTAGTGAAGCGCTTTGAAGACTTGTCGTAGAACAATTAGAACAGGGTAATCAAAAATGTTGGTTCAGCTTTGTTATAATGTTTTTTGTTGTTGCTGTTGCTATCACAAGCTGTTTTTAAGATGTCTTTTGAGGAGCTTTTCTTTTTCAAGTCCTAAAATATATAAAAACCTATAAAACTGTGTTGGAGGATAGAGAACCATAATAAACCGTTTTGAGTGTGTTTGACCAAACTAGTGATGTGCTCTCTGGAGCGCACCCACGACTTCGAGCCGACTCCAACTATTGTTAGTTCGATTCCGACTCCGGCAAAATGGAACCACTAGATCCTCCCGAAGTCGGAGTCGCCCGGAGTCTTCCGGAGCCTTCCGGAGTCGTTCAGAGTCGTCCAGAGTCGTTCAGAGTCGTCCAGAATCGTCCAGAGTCGTCTGGCGTCGTTCGGAGACGTCTGGAGTCGTTCGGAGACGTCTGGAGTCGTTCGGAGTCGTTTGGAGTCGATCGGAGTCGGAGTCGTCTGGAGTCGTCCGGAGTCGTTCGGAGTTGACCGGAATCGGAGTCGGTCTGAGTCAATAGGAGCCTTTGTGCTTGTGAATAGACATTTCCTTTCGTTGTGTTTTTTTTGTCGTTCACTTTGCGCGTGCACTTCTTATACAGTACAGGCTACTGTCTGTAGCCGATTCTGGATGAATCCAGACGAGTCCGGACGCCTTCGAACGACTCCGAACAACTCCGAACGACTCCGAACGACTCCGAACGACTCCGAACGACTCCGAACGACTCCGAACGACTCCAGACGACTCCGGACGACTCCGAACGACTCCGAACGACTCCAGACGACTCCAGACGACTCCGAACGACACCAGACGATTCCGGACGACTCCGGACGACTCCGGACGACTCCGAACGATTCCGGACGACTCCGACTCCGAACGACTCCGGACGGCTCTGGACGGCTCCGGACGGCTCCGGACGACTCCGGGCGATTCTGGACGATTGCGAACGACTCCGGGCGATTCTGGACGATTCCGAACGACTCCGGAAGATGCAGGGCGGACCTACCTTCCGGAGTCGATTCCGAATTAATCGGAGTTGACTTCGGATTTTTGCCAACATTACCCATCAACTAGATCAAACCCTTCACAGTTTTTGACGCTTAGTTTTGCGTCTAAGTAACTAAATGTTGTCTTTTAGGATGCAATTTTTCACCACAATTTAATAATATTATTTAGAATTGTTCCTAACTACGCGTCTGTCGATGTCTTGTAATTATTAATTCAATAAAAAGTAGTTGTAATATTGCTGATCTTATGACGATTTTTAATATTTAAATGGGAAATTGCTTTTATGGTGAACTATTGCTGACTTTTGATTGAAATTTAACACATTAAATATTTAAAAAAAAACACAATTTATTAAATGCTTCCCTAATGTTAAATGTAAGCTGGTACAAATTGCGGAAAATTACTGGTGAAGTTCTAACGATTGCTACTTGAGGGAAAAATTGTTGAGTTACATACAAAGATAGGAGCGCTTGAGGCAAAAATTGATGTTTTTTTGTTTTTAGCAAATATTGACTTTCATGCAAAATTTGGAGACAACGATCGTGCGGAAAAAAAGGCTCTGTTAGTAGTTGCTTACCAAATTCCAACCATCGCGCATGACTTGATGAAAATAAATCAGGTATTTTAGGCATTTAAATAAAAAACAAATCATTCGATTATTTGATTATGAATTATTCACAAATTTATTATATAAATAAATAAATAAATTTAATAAAAATAAACATGTTTAAAAACTAGTTTCCGTTGAACAATTCCTCCTTTATTTGAACGAAACCCCCATTCGCAATGCTCGACAAAAATGGCCGTTCCTGTCGATTGGCATCATAAGAACCAAAAAAAAACATGGCCGCTTTCGGCCGTTTCCCCTCCAGTTTCTAATCTATTTTTCTGCTGCAGCCGCCATGATCCGCTTGCGCTTACAACAACAACAAAAAAGTGCGTACAAGTTAAAGGGGACCGGGGAGAAAGGGGGTATGATGGGGGTTGCATTTCCTGCAATTCGCAAACGCCCCGCGCACATTGCCCGGTGCACCAATTGCACAGTCGTTTGCAGCCTGCCGTGGTGTGCTGCATCGCCCTTCGATGCATCGTAAAGAATGAGGGTGCAGGGTGAGAGTGTTTCGCTTACTCTACCGCACCTCATTAAAACCCTACGAGCCCCCATTCCGAGCGTGTGCACAGATGCACCCGCCCCTAATGATGTGTGTGTGTGCGTGTATGTGCGGTTGGAGTTCTTCCCCGTTTTCTTTCGCAAAGTCCTTTTTCTCTGCGTGTCCTGGTGCTAGAGAGGACGCCATCATTTGCTCCACACAGCGTGACAAACGGTCACATATGGCGCACCGCAAGGGTGTGCGCCATACTTGATACCATACGGCTGTGTGTGTGTGAGGGTAACGCAATGTGAGATGCAGTTTTCCATGCCGTTGTTTTCCGCCCCAAAAGGAGTTTCATTCGCTACCGCAAGGAGAGATGCGTATGTGTGGCACACAGATGGCCCTTGATGATGGTGCAGGAGTAAAAATCTCGGGCAAGATTTTCCTTTAACCGATTTTTCGCTCTTTTTATATCCTTCTTTAAGCGTACGTGTGTGTGTGTGTGTGTGTGTGTGTGTGTGTGTGATGCGCTTAACTGCATACTGAAGGGTTGGACACTTATTGCAATTCTTTTTCTTGCACGCACGGGGAATGTTTTTCCTTTGAACGTTTCAATGGTGTGCTGGTTTGGGATGGAGAGTGGGGTGTGGGATATTATTCAATCCCTTTTTCTTCGGTGCATCGGTGCATAGCCGTGCGCGCTTGGGTGTCTCTTTCACGCACCCCAAACGCAAATTCCAATTCCAGCGACCCTATTTGCGTATTTTGTTTTAGTTTTTAGCTCTGAACGCATTCTCCATTCGCCCGTTGTGTTCGGTTCGCTTCTGCATAGTGGGCGGAGGTATTTGAAGCATTTTGAAAAAAGAAAATGTGCACAAAACAAAATAATACCGCCCTTACGATTAGATGCAGGCAAGCAAAGAGGTTCTCAATTGCATCTTGTACGCATCGACGGGTGCGTTAGTGGTTGGAAGCACTATTCCCAGCTACATATGCCAAGATTTTTAGTTCTATTTAAAAGCAATGAAGGATTACTAATGCTGAAGCTGGCTATGCAAAGGATAGGCGTGCAATTTGTGCATTCAAATTGCTCAAAATGCTTTTTTTCTCTAGATTTATTTCCCGCTGCAGTGTAACACAGTCCTTTTTCTTCTGTCAGTGTGCGTACAGTTAGGATCGATCGAGGGAGTAATACCCTCAATGGAAGGAAGCAAATGAAGCGACTTGAACGCCACACACACATACACCTGTATGTGTTTTTTTGTTGTTGTTGCTTTGTCCCTTCATGTGGGGCCACATGTTTTCCAATTCTTTGTTTTTATCCAGCTTTATCTGGGCAGCGAAGAAGAGATGGGCATGAGCGCGGGGACAGAAAAAAAGTGCGAAGAAACTTCCTGCTTTGATGCATCTTTTTATTGCACCATTCGTTCGTGCGTTCGTGTGTGTGTGTGTGTGTGTGTACCGGTGCAACGTTGCACTCTTCAGGGGTATTTTCTACACTTGGTTTCTGTGTAGGCCGTAACGCAGGATTAACGCACCACGAGGGAAGAAAGGACAGAGAAGAAGGCAGAGAAGATGCATATCTTTCGCTTCCTTTCATTGGGGGGAGGCGGCTGGGAGTGCATTAAGAGAGTGAGAGTAAGTGAGTGCTTGAAACATGGTGTTTACACGACCACACCGCTCGTTTGGCCGGTTTGCAAGCGGTTTGAGAAAAGGTGCAAAAACAAAAGCAAAAAAACGGGTAGGAAAATATAAAAAATGGAAACTTAAAGGGGAGCAAGAAGAAGTAGGTACCTGTGTGCATGCGTGTGTATGTGTTTTGTCCAGGGAAATGCAAAAAAAAAACACACACACAGGATGCGGCGGCATTGGCGTCTGATTGTTGCACGCGGAATGGGAAGCAAAATGAAATGTGAATCCTCACAGCGCGCGATGGCGTGATATGTGGAGAAGAGGGTATGATGCACGCCGGCAGGGGGGGGGGGCATTAAGAAGCGGAAGAGCAAGATCCTTACGAGGCAAGGTGAGGTGTGTCTCCTTCGGGTTCCGCTATCTTTTTATACGGGAAAAATTGCATTTGTGTATGTGTTACTTCTTGCACTGCACAATCCACTTGGGGGATTGGTGGGTGGGTGAAAGCTTCTGGAAGCGGCTCGGGGAGCGGAAGGTGCTGTTGTGGGGGGAAAAGTTTTGTGCACCTAACCCCCCAAACCCCAAGCAGCAGCAGATTTCCTTGTCCGCCTGCATAGTTTCCTTCCTGGCGGACTGTTCTTTACGCCCGAGGGGGGCGTTTTGAACGTTATGAAGGGCAGTAGAGCTAAGCAAAAAGCCGGTTCTCTGGGAGGGTGTATGTGTGTGTGTGTGTGAGGGAGGCCCAGCAAAAGCATCCTGTGTGTTGTCCCGCTGATGACTTACATAAGAAGAAGTGCTCATGTGTGGCTGTTGGCCTCCTGCTCGTGCTTCATGCAAAGGATTATGAGCGGAACTACATACGATCCAGAACGTGTGTGTCTGTATGGGTGCGTTGCTAGGGTTTCCCCCCTGTGGCCACTTGCATACTCCTGCCGAGGATCAGCGCACACTGCACACTGCTATGCTGCATTGCCTGCACCATGTATTTACCATGAAGTGTAATGATATTTGATACGAGTATATGTGCGTGCGTGTGTGTGTGTGCGTATGTGTTGTTTTGGTGCCAAGAAAGGTGGTAATAGTGGCAAGGCAGATCAGGGGCAGGTAGGCCTGGTTGGAGAAATGCTAACGGGGGTTTCTTTGAGATTACAACTTTCTGTGGAAAACTGTGCATATTTTTGTGTCTAGATGCGTGTACGTGTGTGTGTGTTCGAGAAGGATTGAGAAGAAAAGGGACGTTAGAGGGGGTGGGTGGTCAGCAGGGTGGAATGTGCGTAATTATTCGAAGCCACAGTACAGCCCCAACACACACACACACGTAGGTTGTTTGTGCAGAAAGTTGTGGTAGGAGTTGTTGGAGGCATTTTCCGGATGCATCCTTCCCGTTCCCTTGCGTACGTGTGTGTGTTAGTGCTTGGAAGTCTTCAAACAATGGCGAGCATCAAGCGTTAAGAAGGTCATCAGCGGTTGGTGTGGAGGAACTGGGATGAACACATGATTGTGTGTGTGTGAGTGTGTTTACAAAATCTTAACACTAGACGGTTTGCACCTTGGAGTTTGGAGTTTTTCTTGAAGATTTAAAGCTTTTTAAAAGGTAAAAACAAATAAAGCACTGAAGTAGCTGCTACGAGGGCTCTAGCCACTCGTTGGAACTCTTATGCTCGTTATTTCTCAATCGAGAAAACCTTCACCTGCTGATGGAAATCACTAATAAGGGTCCTTTTATCGGTGTTGAAGTTGGAAGAACAGTGAAAAACTACATCCCAATTCCGGTGCTGGCAAAGGACAGACTACTTCATCCGAAGAAAGCAATCCAACATGTTGAAGCGGAAATGTACACAACACTTCTTCTTCTCCTTGCCCTTCCCAAAAGCTCCGGATGCCTCGCGGTGAAGCTAATTGGCGTAGGTAATGGTTGTGTCAGATGAGCGAATTCTGAGTCCTACTCTCTTTATTTTTTTATTTTTTCGTTGGTTCCAAACGATTCCGAACGTTCTCACCACTGCAGGCACGTACGTACGCGGTCGGAAGTTATGGAATCGGAAATGAAATATCGTTCAAGCTGAGCCCTGTGCCCCATTTGCTGCCGCTAGTCTTGCTTGCTAGCCCAAGGCTTATCGCGTGGCTATTCGGTTGGAATTGACCTTTCCAATGTGTGTGTGTGCTTGTTTTTCTCCCTTTCTTTTTCACGATGGTGTGTGTGGTTGGTCCGGATTTCTTCCCAGATAGAGCCTCGCAAACCAATCGCGGAAAATAAGTGTTGACCGGGTTTTTGATGAAGCTAATATTGATTTTTGCTGCCCGGGGGGAGAAAAAAAAGCCTTTTCGCTTTCTCGCATTCCTCGGCCGGGTGTGTTTGCGTTCGGTGAGGTCGTCAGAGGCTAATCGATTTCAAGTAGCCAACTGTTTAACTTTGGAATTGAGGAACGTTCTCGAAAAAAGGATGCTTCAGCAATTCCGTGTAAAGTCTTTCAGAGTCATTGCTTTTGGTTTGAATTTTAACACTCTAGTCAGTTGTTCCTAAAATTGAACTTACTTTTATCTTTCCATGTTTTCTCTTTCGCCCCCGTCCAGGTAAGCCTAGTGGATGTCTGCTGAATGTGCCACCTCACTTTGTAAAGCAACCAGAAACCCCCGAGCCCCCATGTGATGAATGTTCGCGCGTAAGTAGAGTGCCCCTCGCTCATGCCACTTCTGTACATCTTCCCTGTGCGCAACACCGCGTGATGGAGTGTGTGCGTGCCGGGCATTTGTTATGCATTTGCATTCAGCTCGATTGAGAGTGAGAGAGTCCGGGAGTCACTTTCGGTGTGTTGCCCGACCCGACCACCGGCACGCAACGATTTATCACCGACGGTCATGCAATGGGACGCGCGTACGGTGGCGGCGTGAAGAATCTCCCCACCGGTTTGCGCCGCCACCGGGTTTTCCGAACACCGAAAAAGGGTTGCATCAAGAGTGGAGACACATGCGTAGGTGTACAAATGAAGTGCTAAAGAGAAGAACATCACAGTGATGGAAATGCACTGCGTGTGCATGTGTGTGTGTGTGTGTGTGTGTGTGTCATTGCAATGTTTAAAAAGGGCATAGAACAAAAAGGAGAAACATCATCCTCCCACTTTGCAGCTGCATCTTTCGCACGTTGGATTTTCACACTTACGTCCCAGAAGCGGGGGGGGGGGGACATCATGGTGTCATCCAAAGTTGCGTCGGATCTTTGCCGCGGGGTGTGTGTATGTATGTGTGTGTACTTGGACGAAACGTTGTGTCGTCGGTTAATGAGAGGGAACTTCGTAGGTGTTGGATCTTAGTGGCGCCAAGGCGAAGGGTATACAGCTACAGTGGTTGATGGAAAAAGAAAATATTAAACTTTTTTTCCTCTTTGCAGTTAGGAGTGACTTCATTTGTGAAACTCACGGGACATCGATTAATTGACATTTCCTAATTTATACTTTCGAAAAGGAAAGTGACATGAAAGTTTTACGCCTTTTTTAATGAGAAATCATTACGAATCCTTTACCTCAGAGACTCGAAAAGGTTGATGAATTGTGGTATTGTTATCTGAATTAATTTTTGGTTTTTGAAACGGGTAGAAATCTTGAATTTATAACGAGTTTAAAAAAATAAAGGGTTCGTCGTCTGTTTATGTATTTTTCATCATTTTAATCAGGCTTAAGGTTTGAGGTTATTTTTTTGCTACTACAATAGTAATATAATTTTGGATGTTTGGTGTACTTGATCGTGGAGCAATACTATTACAAGCGGAAGACGGAATTATCAGAGGATAAAAAAAACAGATAACGCTTTACGCATTCTAAGTTTAACAAATGTTATATCCAAATGCATTATTAGATACATTCCAGAAGAACATTTAAAATGAGCATTTTGTATAAAAAAGTCTTTTTTTGGGTAACTATCGAAGCTGTAGGCTGTATCTGCTTCAAACTATTAGTTTAGGCCAGTGTCAACACGTCTGTTCGGCTCCAAGAGACATATAAAAGAGTCTTCTTGATAGATTCTCAAAATATTCTAATTTAATCGTAGAATTTCCACAAAAACAAATCATAATTAAAACCTTAAATCATAATCAACAGAGCACGTTCAACCTTTCCATGTTTTTTATCACCTACTGTACCGCGCTGCCTCCCATTGCATGTAGCCCTCGTGTTTGCTGGCAATGCTACTACTGCTACGCAGTGCACAGGGTTTCCTATCCGCTGCCTAGCTCCCAATTGGGCACACGATGTTGGGCTTCCCGGGCTGCCACAACCCGGCGGCTCCACAACCCGTGGGCGCCTCCCAACCACGACTGCATACAAATGCGTTCTTCACGCGAATACTACACCACCCCCTCCGACAGCCCTTGCACGTGTGCGCGCGTGCGATGACAATAACACCCGGGACGATTGCCCGGAACGACACTGCTGCTGCTGCTGCTGTCCCACAAGGTGGAAAAGCAAGGGGGTGGACGCGATGCGTTATCCCTCTTGGCTGACAGCGGGAGCTCGCACACACCGCTCGCAGGAAGGTTATTTACACACCTTTGGCAGCACCATACATCGCTTGCTGGCAGGATTAAAAATTGACCAGAACCAGCAGCAGGCTCGGAAGGGTCGGGATGGAAGGGTTTTTGGGTCGCCGCCCTTTTCAGGCCTGTCGGTGACTTTGACACCTCTTTCCGCTTGAAACGGTTTGTTTTTCTGCGCCACCTCCCCTCCCACCTGTTCGGGAAAAACTTCCCCGTCCCATCGGGGGGTATGCGGGCCGTATGTCATCGGCAGCGACTTCCACGCCCCGTTGTTTCGAAATGGCGCGGTTTTCGGGTCGGTCGGATCAGGGTGAACAAAACAGTCCGCGTGCGCCACTGACCTGCTTGAATCGAACGGCACATGATCGGCATGAATATTAACTTTACGCAATGGCGTATGAGGCGTAAATGTCATGACGGCGGGTAGGTTCGGATGCTTGCAGTGCATGCTCTAAAACTATCCCGAAAACCTCTAAATGACTGTTGGAGGGAGAAGAGTACGTGCGCTCGTGTGTGTCACCTCGTAAAAACAGTCGGTGGAGAGGATTTGCTATGGGTAATTTATGTTTTCTTCCCCCCCTTGATTCTAACTGCTGGCATGGGTGGAGTAGAATTCATTATGTCTCATTCCCCCCTGCACATGATAAGCTGCACCGAAAGTAGCTTGATTTCATTTAATTATGAGCCGAACGTACTTAGACCTAGGCTCCCAGCATTAGCGAAGACGACGGGGACTTATCGATGAGGGTGACGTACTTCCGTGCTAAGCGAAAGGGCTGGATTATCAGACGATCAGCATAAAGACGAGAGTGACGATTTGGTTTGCTGCGAGACCAGTCTTGCTTCAATATTATCGACGCGCGTGTGTGTGTGTTGTGATGTGTTCCAAAGGCACTTTGGCGTGGTGTATATCGTCGATGGGTGTTATCGAAAGTGTTGATTAGTTTTCCGGCACTGTCTGGCTGTGGGTGGGTAGCACTGTCGCGAGGGTAATAACCTTTATTGAGCGGCTTTATGAGCGTACGGAGCACAACGCTATTGCGGCGTGTTGTGTATGACAGGGGGAGAGTTCCTTCGAGCACGCTGGTATTACTGTGGCCTTTACACTTACACGATTAAGGACACACGGGGGGGAGAGGTTCATATCGGTTTATTCGATAAAAAAGGTTAGGCCACTGGTTTTGATGTTTCACGCCAAGGGGGAAAAATATGATTGAACTGTTTAACCCCGATTAAAGAATATGTTCGAGACTACTTGACTGTTCACTGGGAGCCATAAATCGATTGTAAATAAAACGTGTGGGAGATGTTTAGGACATTTAAGACGTCCTTTTATATAGAATTCATCGCAGTTTTCATTTTTGATAATGTTACGAATTTTATTATATTTTTAACGAATCTTCCAATAATTGATTTTGTAGTGTCGATATCTTCGCGCAGTCCTGAGATCGAAGCTCGGTTTGAGGGTTTGGTGGACCCTTAATATGTGAGGAAGATTGAAGACTTTAAAGAATCGTATTGATGAGTGAACTGCAAAATATAGATGAATTAATATTAACATGGGCTTGAATATCAATTTTTGTTAAGGAAATCATACCCAACAGCAATAAAAACAGCATTGTTTTGACAAATCACTCTAACTCTACGCAGACAAGGTTTTCATAGCATTAATTGTTCCGTTTTGATTGTGGTTTCATTGCACTTTGCTTTTGTCTTGTGACAGTGTAACTGGTTTTATTTGGCTTTTAACGACGGTGGTAGGGAGTCGAGCTGGTGGTGTAATTATTTCCGCGTAGCTGATAGTGCACACCGTTCGTGAGTTCGAATCTGGAATAGGGCCAAATCTTTGCTTGGTTGCTGACGTGGGATATTAGGCTTCTGTCATGATGTAAATTCTTCAATTTCTATAGCTGAATAACTGAAGAAAACACCAATAAAAGTCCATGTTGTCCATTTCATCGATACATATCTTAACCAAATCCATACGTCAAAACGTCATCAATAAAGCATCTGCGCACGGTAAGCCACATCTGGCCACAGCTTTAGCTCTACCTGAACTACGTAAATTCCCTCCAGCTCTCTCCGTCCCAAACATGGCACACGTATATATTCTGCCCGATGCCTCACGGGATTTCTGTTTTCACGCCATTACCTTGGCAGGTGCGTCAGCACAAAAAATAAATAAATCAGAAACCTAATTGAAATCCAATCCCTTCCACCACCCACCCGGCAATCGAACGGTGTAGTGTGTGGGGAAGCCTTAAGAACACAAGAGCCGCACCTCTGCTGTGAAGGTTGTGCGACTCTCCACATTCCGTTCCGTGCGCACCCACCCGATGAGAGAGTGATCTGGCTAGATCTCTCCGGCTGGTGCTGCTGCTGCTGCTACTGCTGGGCCGCTGTACGCCCCGGATAATTGCAACCTAGCCCGGAATAGCCGGTGGAGCCCAGATAGAAAAAGATAGTCACCGAGGAGGAATAACTTGGAAGCATAAATAAATGCAACACAAAAAAATAGAAGAGGTTCCTCTTCTGTGGTCCGCTCACGAGGGCGTGAAAAAGGGCACACACAAACCACCGCCCGCCCCGCGGGAGCCTCCAAAACGGGACCAATAAATCATCGCAAAGCGTGCGAGCATACCCACACCCAGGCGTAGTGGGCCAGGCGTGTGTGTGCAGGCAAGAACTACCAGTGCCACCGCATCATCGTGACTCCCACGGATGTGTGGAGCTCTACCAGTCCAATCCAGCCACCGAGTTGCAGGGCACCCTGCAAACAGGGAATCCTTCCGAGACGTGTGTGCGCGAGCCCGGCTACTTAGCGGCCTGTGCGAGAGCTTGTTTGCAGACCTTTTGGAGGTGGCAGGGATGATGGGGGCGTGCTGGTTCGTCCGGTTGTGGATGGTGTTGCGCGCCTGCTACTGCTGGTGGCTCCGTGGTGGCTTCTGTGTTGCAAATTGCATGCATTAGCTTGGCACACACATGAGCGATATGTGCACACGAGCCGAGTGAGACGAGTTGCAAGACGAAAAAGAGAGAGAGTGGGACCGAGGGCAAAGAATGTATGCGCATTTACCTAGCCACACACACACACACACACTCACAGAATCCGGTTCGTGGTCCGTGTCGGTTACTGGACCGATTTTCAACCCCCGGTGTACACCACGACTGTCCGTTCGTGTTGTGTGTGTTTCCCTGCTCATTTTTTTTTTCGTATGCATTTGGTGCGGAGATTCTGGAACAGAACCGCGAATGGCGCTGCTCTCTAGTGTGCCTACTGTACACACAGACAAACACCAACCCTTCCCTTCTTTGAAGAGAACGACGCGGACGATATTTATGCGCATACATGAATAACCTACTTAATATTCCGGTTAAATTTATACACCTTCGGTTTGTGAAATATTTATCATCCCATTCAGTGGCGCGCAGCAGCAGCAGCAAATGGGCGGGTGGTAGGAAAGGCGAGTCTGTCCGGGCGGCGGCGGCGAAGGTGATGGCCTTTCTGGTGGTGGTGGTGGCCATTTGATTTTTCTCTCGTGTAGCGTTTTTTTGTTTGTTATTTTATCTTATTTTATTCCCCCCCGGTTGAGTTTGTGTGCAGTTTGCCGTGGCATCGCTTGGTATGGATTCCATTATTGACCCTTGCCACTTAGCTGAAGGCCACTGGGAAGAAGAGAGCGAGAGAGAGACGGAGAGGGCGAGGACAGAGAGAGGTGTGAAGAAAAGCGGGGGAGCATCTCACCCGTGCGCCTAAAACTTGCATACGAATCCATGGCACACCGAAAGTGCATCGCGCCGAGCGCGCATTATGCACATCGATGCCGGTTGCGAGATGGCGGTGGGGCTCATCACCTTTTTGTTTTTGTTGTTTGGTTTAGCAGTGCAGATTTTTCGGAGCAGTGGTACGGAGACCATGGCGGTGATGGAGGTTCGTTTATTCGGTGGGAAGATGATGTGGTGCAGATTTTGCCCCCCGTGCTTCTCTCAGCGAAAAAGCTGACTGACACTGGCGGTGCAGTTTAGCCGTTCGTTTGCTCCTAAGCTTATCGGGCGAACCCCGGGAGTGGTTCTCGTTGCTTCTGTGATCCACATTCTGTTCAGCACGAAGACGACGAACCCCCTTCTCTGCAAGACGGCAAGTGTGACCAACACCCCAAGTTGACCATTGTTTTGCGTTGCGCGGTGTGGCGTAAGGAACTTCTCCGAAGAACCCCTTGTGAGAGAGGGAGGAGGTTGTGAATATTGTGGAAGAATGAGAAAAAATAACCAAACAAAAAGACTCCTTCTTCCCCATGGATGGTCGCTGCACAAACAAATTCCTTTGCCGCTGACAATCGTTCCAGCGGAGAAGGTGGAAGCGCTACCCGCTCCCTTTTTAAACCCGACGGCCTGTTGTCTTAGCATTATCCTTATGCAAACCATGGTTCATGATATATAGCAAAAAGGAGTTCGTTTCCGGCCGCTCGACCGCCACCCGAGAAGAGGAACAATGCGGACCACTTTGAACCTTGAAAGGGAACGGGCGACGGAGAGCAAGAGTGTGGACATGTCATCGCAGGCTTCCTTCGTCTCGGAAGGGCACACTTCCTCCCGAAACTTACCAGGCTTACTGGTCCCAGCGTTTCGAACGGCGGAGACAAAACGACACGAAAAGAAATGATCCATTCCTTTTTGTCAAGTGTTGCTGCTGCTGCTGCTGCTACTGCTGTTTGTGGACGAACAGTGACTACTGACGATTGCTGGCCGGTCGGGGCCTGTTGGTTCTGCCATTATTGGTCACATTTACATTTCCGTCTGGCTTTGGGGTACTACTTCCCCCTTCACTGAACTGTCCTTGCAGCATGCAGCTGTGGCACGAACTTCGTGGTAGTTTCAGAAGAACAGAGGCGAAGCAATGGTTTATTAAGCGACTGCTTGCAAAAGACAAGAATTGGCAATTTTCCGTCGCTTAGTATGAGTTTTGTGTGTATTGTTTTCATGTGTGTGTGTGTTTGTTTTTTTTTGTCCTCCGGTATGTGTGAAGTAAGACAAGCATAATTTGCAAGGACAAGCAGTCAGTGCTGGTCCGTGCATTGTACATTGTGGCAATTTGTGGCCTTTGTGGCATCCTTTCTGTGTGTTCGGGTTTGGGGATAACACCCAGGCGTTGGGGGTTTGTTTTCTTTATAGGCATAGGAATGTACGAAAGGCTTTAAGGTGGGTCAGATGTGGATTTAAAGTGCCTTGCCGGGATATCGTCATTTCAAACCTGATACGTATCAAATCGCAATGGAATAGTGTGATGAGTAATTCTGTTGAAGTTGGTGATTTTGATGTTGCAAGGTGTAGTTGCTAATAACGTTCATCTCGAAGTTCTCCTTTGCTTGAAGTTAGAGAAGATTTAAATTTCCCGTGAGAGCATTGTTCATATCTTTCCTCCAAGACTGATCAGGTACAGTAATGTCGGTCAGTAGACAGCGTTAGTAGAAGTCGAATAAAATATCAATGTCAGATCTGCGTCCATAAGAACTTTAATTAGGATAACCGAATATAGAGCTCCAAAGCCCTGATTACCATTCCGGTTTGGAGTTCTCGGTAATATGGCATATCCGTATTTCTCTCCAGAAAATATTGCTTTCAGTCCCAAAATAGATCCTCATCTTGCGCCTAGATGAAGACGAATAGGTTCAAAATCCGAATGGTTTGAAGATACAACAAGCAGTTGTCTCTTTTGATAACGATTTCACCTTGAATGTCACCACTCCAGGCTGCCGTCTCTTCCTCAGCGTACCTCCGGCGGAGCAGCAGGCCAAACCCAAGCTGCACAGATCTCCCTATCTACGTATAAATTAATGACACTTGGAGCGAACATTCAAATGTTTTGCGACCGGGCAGGCCGGCTATTTATTGCTTCCTTTTGGGCTTTCCTTCTTACTAGTGTCGGTTCTCTGCAAACCAAAAAAAGAGGTTCGTCCAAGAAGGTAGGGCCTTGTGCGAACCTTCTGCTAAAAGCTCTGTGTGTGTGTGTGCGCCGGGATGGCGCATACTGTCGGGCGCGAGATAGCTCTCCGTGTCGCGCGCAAAAGCAGGCAAGCGCGGGAGTGTGTTGTAGGTGGTTTGACATATTTAAGCCAACTTGTTTAAGCTGTTGTAAGACACATTCCAACATGACGGACGACAAACAATCATCGGCGGTGCGTTCTCCACCTCTCCCATCTTTCTTTTCAGATTTTTTTTGTTGTGTTCTGGTCCTCTGTTCTTTCTTCAATCGTTTTTTTGTTGCTCGCGCTGTTCGTTTCACGCTCAGACCTCGAGGGATTATCTCTCGCCCACCCCTCCTCCCCATTGGGGAGTCCTATCGCTTGAAGAGGTCTGTGTTTTGTTTTGATCTTTTTTTTTAATTCCTCTCCGTGGAGTGCGTCGCGAAGAACGCAAGAGAAAGCGAAGGAGTTCCATCGCGATCGCGGATGCTGGTGGTGGTATGACTACCGGATGACCAAAACTTAACCGCGCGCCTCGTCTTAAAAAGGGAGTCCGCTCCCACGCACCACCAGGGACAGGGATAAATGCGTGTGCGTGTGTGTGTTGGTACGCAAGGCTACGGAAGAAGGTGGAGTGTTGTTTCGCGTTGCGTCGCTTTTGCTTCTCCCTTCTCCGCACGGCCATGTTTTTTTTTTGGCGAGTGGTAGCAGATAATCACCATAAATCCTACCGGCTGATTCTGAGGTTGGCGAAGCGCTTTTGGAGGAGTGAGCGATTCTTGGAGCACGGAACGGAGCCGTTCCGAAAGTTGTTCCGAAAGCAGCAGCCTGCAGCTCATCCACTCTGGGCCGTAAGACCTCGGACTCCTCGGTCCTAGGGTTTTGGAGCATCCAAGAAGCATTCCACCGGACGGGCGCAACACCTTCGGGCGCTCTCTCCGGATCTGCCGAAGTCGGGAAAGGGAAGTGGAAAAAGTGGAGCAAAAGTGTGCTGCCAATGTTCGTCCCATTTGCACGGCCACGTGTGTGTGTGTGTGTGTCTGTGCGGTTTTGCGTTCACGAGGTCGACCTTTTTTTCTTGTTGTTGCTAGTGTTGTTGTTGTTGACTGTGTTTACGTTATTGCGTTCACACCGCAACATCACAGCCAAACGGCAAAGTTAGTCAACGGCGCTGCGGCTCGGGAATGATGTTTTTCCCAAGAGCGCAAAGTCCGCCGTGTTGTTGCCTCTCGAACCACCAAATGCACACCGATACACCAGCAGACACACCAGACCAGAGCGGCGGACACCTTCCCCTGGTTGGTGGGAAGAAGGTGCCACCAGGCTGAGGTGTGGAGCAGAAGCGGAAGGTTCGGGCTTGTTAGACAGATAATTGGTTGCCGCTTCCTTCGCTTCGGCTGCGCGCTGCGAGATCAATATCATCGGGCCCAAGCTCCGGGTATGTATCTCTGTGTGTGTGTGTGTGTGCTTTTGGGATGGTTTCGCGCGCGCCCGTTAGTCGCTCCGCACCGGGTAGTCGGTTAGTTAGTTAGTTAGGTTTTGGTTGGTTAGTTAGTGCGAAGCCTCGCGGTGTAGAGCGATCCCGAGCGAGCATCAAACCTCGGCCCGTTGTACCGTGAGGGATATGAGATTGTAAGACGGTGATACCGGGCGTACCGGGCGGGAGGGAGGGGCCACAAGGGATGCACACGGGAGCAATAGCAGAGCCGCACGGAGCCTGCCCGGTTCGCGAGAAGAACATAAAACGAGCGAGAGCGGAGGGCAAACCCCAAGCGAAGGTGCGATAATCATCACGCTTTTTGTTTTTATGCACCTTTTTCCGCCGCGTTTCTCAGCGAGCGAGCAGGCCGAGGACGCGCACCTTGTTGCGGCGAAGTGTTGTTGGGGAGGATGCTGTTGCATACCGTGGGGGTGTGCGTTTGGGAGGGGTAGGTAGGGAAGAAAAAAAGGTGTTTTGGGTAGTGTGTTATGTCGAAAAGTGGAGCCGCCGATCGGTGCGGATTTCGGTCGTCTGGCGCTTTCTGGTGTAGCACTACAGCCACACGGTGCTGGCTAAAAGTTTGCGTACGAACGTTGATTTCAAGTTATACAAGAACTACTTTAATTGTTCGTTTTGGAATTATTATGTCATAATATGAAGAAATATTGTAAATTTTTCCATAAATTGGTTAAGTTGAATGATTGCTTTAATTGTGGCACGCCAAGGGATATAAGCTGGTTCAATACCTCATATCCAACCTCAACCTCATATCCAAATGTAGACTAAATAGACGTTAACATAGTTTGGGGACTCAGAATACGCTATTTCGTCACGGGCTTCAGTTCGAATCTCATTCTCAATTGCAATTTTGAACTACAAATTTAATGAATGCTGCATTTTATTATCGAAATTTGTCATCTGCAGTTAACTCTTCATCAAATACTGATTTGTGTTATTATAATCTACTATTACTCTGCTTCCTAAGGTAGGATATTTGTAAAATGGATATTCGAGATAGACTGAAGCCTTTTGAACGTAAAATGTTTGTACAGTTAGTGTTAGTACGGTTATTATATTATACTCAAACATAAAGCTTTTGAACAATATCTGTACTTCTTAACGACTCTTCAATGTTATCCTTAAACAACGGGGTATGACCATATGCAGCCTGTTGAATTCCCCCCTCTACATGACACTAATTATGTGTATCCCGCACGCATTCATATCTGTTCTCACCTGTACTTCCTGTACCACACGACTAACAAGACGCTTGTCATGACAGAAAAAACGATCACTTAAAACTTCCCAAACCTCCAGTGGCTGCTTCCTGACTTCCCCTTTTCAGTGAAGATACGACCAATAAGCGACCCGAAACACTTCTGCTCCATGCGTTGTCGTGTCTCGGGTGGCTTGCAAATTTCACAGGACATTTTTGGAGTGCATGTGTGTTTCGGCAGACTCCATCGTAGCCGGATATTGTTGCTACCTGAAGATAGAAGCACAAGAAGAGAAAAATAATCACACCAGCAAGGTGAACCCCAGAGTCTTGCGGATTAGAATCCACACTAGTTTCGCATGGTGTGGTACGTGTTTTTGCGCAAAAAGGGAAACAAAACACCAGCGCAAACCGAACGATAACTTCAGGCTGCTCCAGCCAGGCTGCGGAAGTAGTGGGAACGCACGGAGGGAATGGGCACAACATTGGTGTTGATGGTGGCAATGACTGGAGGCCTCTTTTGTTGTTATGGCCGCGTAGCATTACGGGCGACTTAGCATTGGCGGCTTAATGATTATAATTTTATTAGAGCAGCAAAACTGTTAAGAGCCTGCCAGCAATACACACGCGGCGCGCTCACACCGATGAGCATAACGACGTGCCCTTTCTCTGGGCACAAGAGAGCGGGGTGAATGTGAGTATGTGAATATGGTAGCGTCTGCTCGGGGAGAGGAGCGAGTATCAGCATACAAGCAACAGGCTCCTTCAATCTTCCCCCAAAGCCCCAGGACGTGGAGCGCCAGATTCAGCACAAAGAGATGACGCTGACGCCACTGTTAACGAGTGATTGGAATAATGAGCCGCAAAGCTCTGGGCTACCAAAGGGGGCTGGCGATGCTCATTGGATTAGTTGTGTAAGGCTCACATTTGCATCTTTGTTGTTGTTGTTGTTGTTGTATCCGTTATTATTTCTTCCCCGTGGGACTGTTCTCCCGTTCACTGTGGAATATAAAAAATCAAAAGCAATCTATCGTTGGTGTGCTGAGTTGAAAGAGAGGCTACGCGCGGCCAATGCTAAACATCTTTTGATTAGAAGTTGTCTTCTTCGCATTCCTCCTAAAACGGCTCGCAGAAACATAGGCACAACAAACAAAAAAAGCACACCGCGCCAGTGCAAAGCGCCTATTTAGGCGTCACTCAACGCTGGCTTTTGTTGCTGCATAGCACTTTATGATGCTGTATTTTATGTTCTTTCCGCCTCTCGCGTTTAGACTGCGCTGAGGAACGCTGAAGAATCAACGACGCCAATCCCCCCCCCCCAAACACCAAACGAATGTTGGAATGTCTTGGCTGCCGCTGTAAAGTTATGCCTGCCGCCTAACATTATCTCTTTCAAGATGTGTTGTCTGTTAGAATTTCTACGCGCGGTAACTCTTCTAAACCTGCAACAGCCACTGCTCCCCGCGCGCTTGTAAACAATGTGTGTGTCTCGGGCGGCAGAATGTTCCTTTAGCTTGCACCTCTCCAACACCGAACGAGACACGTTTTTAACACGCCGGCTGAAAAGGGTTTTGATAGAGATGCAAAAATGCCTAACAGAATTGTGCGACGATGCGAAGATTGGAACTCGCCGATAGAACTTCTCTTCCTCTCTCTCCATCCAACTATTGCGCCAACTCAAAGTGAAAGAGAGGAAAAGACGGGGCCGAGGCCTCATGTTATGTTTTTGATTTCACAAACGAGCGCTCCATTCCGTGTCTCCTGCATCTCTGCTTCCTAAATGTGTTTGCCAAACAAAACGGTTCGCCTCGCCTGCTTCCCGTCTTGCTCGATTAGAATCTTCTTCTTCTCTGCTGGTGCCTAAATTTCGGAGCTTCTCCTCTACCCGGAACGACACAAGGGCGCAAATCCTCACAGACTGCTGGTGGTGGTGCCTGTGTTGAAGTTTGTGTGCGCGCTTGCAGCGTCGAGTCCCCGAGTCCGGTGACATCGTGTTTAGGTGTGCTTCCCCTGAACTGCCTCTAGGTCAGTCGTCGTCGTCGTCGTCCCGTTTGGAGTCCAACCCCAACAGCAAGAGCCATTCTGACAGAGGGCCCCAACACGGAGAATGGCTGGTTGGTTATTAGCCAACAAACAGAGACACACACAAACACCGCTGCTGGTAGGAATGGCCCGCCACAACCCTTCGAACACGAGACAACAGCGGCAAACTGCTCCGGGCGACACGATTGGCGATTTGTTGTAGCCTCTCACCCGACCCACAGTCCCAGAGTCGTCCCTACTGTCCGCTCTGTTGCAAAACCGGGAGACGTTAAAACGTTAAAAATGTGCAAAAATGTGTGTTAGATGACTTCGATTTCCTTCGCGTCCTGCGCGCTCTTCCCATTTCCTCTGTACCTTTCCCCGTATTTTCTCGTTAGAGGCGCGCGCTTTTTTTTGTTGTTGTGTCCGCTTGCACATCTTTACCGTTTGCACAACTTCTCCCGGGAGCTTCCCCTTGTCGGGGAAGGTCTGCAAATGACCGACAAACGATGATATGCCGTCCGGCGGCTGCTGCTGCTGCTGCTGCTCTCTATCTCGTGTTTGGTAGGTGTTTTCGGCTGCCAGTTGGCTGTTGGATGAAATTGTTTGCCCAAAGTTTAGCTGGACCCAGCGTTGGCCAGGGAAAGAGGGGGGGTTTTGGGGGACAAGGACTAAGGACACAGTGGTGGATAAAATCTGGGAATGTTGTCACGTAAAAATGGTCGGAATTGGGCTTGCTTTTGCCCGCAAAATTGCTCCTGCCTTTGCGGTCGTTTCGTCGAAACGGCGACGGCGGTGGCGGCGGTGCCGTTGCTTGACACGTCTCGATTTTGACATTTGTTTTTCCTCCCTCTGGCTCTTCTTTCTCTCTCTCTCTCTCTCTCTCTGTCGACCAGGGGTTTCCTTATAAATTTCACACACTGTTTTTGCCGCCTCGTTATCTCTTTATCGTTTGCTCTTTTCTGTTTGTTCAGTTTTTCGTTTTGCTGTTATTACTTTGCTTTGTTGTTTCGTTTTCGCTTTTTTTGTTGTTTCGTGTGGTGTCTCTTCTGATGTACCATCAGACGAGCTTTTTGTTGTTGTTGCTTTGTTTTGAGAGGACATAGGAGGATTTATTCGTGTTTAGAAGCCGCCGCCGCCACCGTGCATTAGTTTAGTTGTTTAGGCTAAGTTTTTAGGTCGTGGTGGTGCTTTTGCGTGGTTGGCCCTCCTTCTAAGCTCTTGACAGCGATGCCACCGATGCGGACCCGGGGCTGTGTTGGGGAATGTTGACAAAAGTTTGAAGGTTATACCACCGAACCTTCGTCACAAAAGGCCCGGGCCGCGAATCCTTAATGCAGCGAACGTGTTTATCGTGCCCCGGGTGGCGTTTTGTTGCAGGCTTTGGTCGGGACCTAGCCTAGCACAGTAACACGCCACAGGCAGAGTGGGCAGAGGTGGGAACGGAGCACGGGACGAGGCGGCTCAGCATATGTTTCAACGCCACTTGGTGGTTGGGCGGGTAGGGGACTGCTTTTGTTTTTATCGTTTCGTGGGGTGGCGCGCGATTTAATCTTTCCGGGAGCGGCAGGGAGATGAAAAACTAACAAACAAATTTAAAGCCGTAAGAGATCTGTGTTTTGATTGCCTGCAGGAAACTAACGGTTGGCTTCGTTGGGTTGTAGATTGTGGGGTAGATGAAGGATAATGTGGTGTCTCTTTGTTGGGGGGTAGTATACATGATGCTAATTTTGGTGAGTGAACGACGGTCTAATTTACTGGATGCTCAAATTTGCCACTCATTTCACCTGTTTCTTCGACATGTTGTAAACATTCTACTTCTTCTATCTAGTATTTGAACATTTGGAAATTCTTAAAACTCAAGAAGAACATGAACACAACGTGCAAATACAGAAACTAATAAGTAAGTAAATGAATGAAGTAAATAGGTATGCAAATCCAATCATTATTGTTATCACATGGTTATTATAATATAGTATATTCTTCCGCGCTTATTTTCCTGTTTTTAATGTTTAAAATATGTTCAAGCTACCAATTATGATAAATTTAACTTCTTTTTTTACAATTATTTCTTTCTGCTGCTGTGTTATCCAGCCGTTCAGCAGTACGGCGAATAAAAATTATTGTAATCACTTAATGAGCTTTGCAATCATTTCAATCATCTTTAATCAAAACGTCATGGTGCTGCTGCTGCTGCCGCCGCCTGCGCATGTTTCGCAAAGCGACGCGACGCTATTATGTCACCTATTTAATCAATATTTTAATGACATAATTACACTTATCTCTAACGTGGGACAAACACAGAACGCAGCTGCTATACTGCTCAAGCTTTTGCACCCTGATGTGGTGTCGTTTATCAACAGAAATTATGATTACCGCTTCCCACCGCTTACTGAACCCGCTGATGTTGCTGCTGGAATGTCTTTAGAGAGAGCCTTAATCGCTTGAATTGATAGTCAACTGTGTGCTTTTTTCGTCCTTTCACTTGCGTTTGTGAGGATGGGAAAAAAGAAGCTTCCCTATTTCGCTTGCTGGTCGTGCAATGAGCAATTTTGTTGAGTATCAATACGGCCGCCGCACCGTTTTATGAGCTTGTTTGTGTATTTTTTGTTGCTATCCCATGCGGCCACCGTCATCAATTACAGCAAGATCAATTGCCGATGAAATGGTGCGTGTGGAAATAGTGCGCAGCGACGACGACGACGCATATAGGGAAGCTGGCCCCGGGTCAGTGAGATGGTTTTTTTTTTAATTTAATGCAACGACCGACTATTTAACAACACAAACACCAGAGATGGTGGCGGTGGTGGGTGGGTTGGAGTTGTGTAATTGCATTTATCAATTCACTTCTCATGCCAAGAATGCCCATTAGCGTGACCATTCTTCTTACCGGCCCAACTAGAGCAGCAACGGGGCGCGAGATCGATCGCAAGAGTGAGAGAGGGTTCGGGGCATGTTTGAAGTGCAATTAAAATCGCTATTGTCAACGGACAGAGTGCCCCCTTTTCGGAGGTCGACAAAACAGGTGGAGAAGGAAATAAAAACGTCCCTTGCAACTGCCCCGCCGCTGCTGCAGTGTCACCACCAGTGTGGAGAGTCTAATTAATAGAGAATGTCAATTTTTGCACCGCATACAAAAGCATGCACAAAGTATATCTGTGTGTGTGTGTTTGTATGCCGACATTCGATTGTGGGTCATATTTTGATTCACTATTTTTGCAAACGCGGTTGCGCATCGACTGCGTTCATTTCCTTCTTTTAGCGTTTCCCACCTTCCCCAGGTGTGACCCGTTTGCGCTCCGCTGACAGTGTGACATTCGAGTGCGCTTCGATGTTCGGAAACGGTAAAGCTGCCCTGCTTGTCATCTGTATCCAGTAGGGTGGTGTGAGGAACCAGAAAGAGGAGGAGGGGTTAAAAGTGGTGAAAATCCGTATAATCAGCACCGATGTTGATTTAATTAGCCAAGGCCAGGTATTACATTGTGACTTGTTCTTTTCCGCGACGTGTCGTGCATGTGATTCGCTTGCACAGTTGCAGGTAGGGTGGCTGGTAGGCTGGACGGCGATGTACACATTATTTGCGTAAAATCGAACAAACGTTGCGTTAGTCCCCTGCTGCTGCTGCTGCTGGTGGTTGGTGGTTGATTTTTGGATGATAATTTTTTGCTCCTCTTTCAAC